>CAUYLG010070684.1:0-20166 GCA_963573385.1 Cacajao melanocephalus
CGGAGCAGTTCTGGAATGGCAAGAAAGGCTAAGCGAACCAAATATCCTGAAATTCTGTCAGATGAATCTAGTAGTGATGAAGATGAAAAGAAAAATAAGGAAGAGTCTTCAGATGATGAAGATAAAGAAAGTGAAGAGGAGGTACAGTGTTTTACTATATTTTTTAATCATTTCTTTCCATGGGGAGAGTTAAATATTTCTGCTATATATTAGGTACAGCCAGAAGGCAGTTCCTTATTGGTTGTTTCTAATTCTGAAGATGCAGAAATAGTTAAGTATGAACCCATTTCTTTTCCTTAAGGGGCTTTTAGTTCCATTGCCATGTCAGAGTATAAGTCAGAAAAGAGTGAGGTTGGTGTGGACTGGATTTGAAGTGGGTCTTGAGCTGGACTTTGAAGACTAGAGTAGATAAATGGGAAGAGAGGCGGGAGTGGTGCGTATCCTGAATAGGAACATATAGGAGCAGATTCTTTGAGAATTTTTTTCATAACATACTAACATTTTATAATTGACTTGCATCATTTTATTGTTTCTTCGAAAAAGGGCCTTTTTGCCCTCAACCTTTTGGAGATTATTTAATGAGAATAATAAACAGCCTTTGAAGTTTATATGATCAGTGAATACGTTTTATATTACTTAGGAATGCCTGTCATTTTCTTTTATTTGGGAGTATTTGTCAGGTTAACCTAAAACTGTGTTACTAATACTATTTCATTTACCTTCTAAACACCTAGTAAGACCCTTCTTAACTGTTGAGAAATATGTATTCTAGCCTCTGACATGGGACTATTATGTTAAGCTCCAATGGCTCTTAATACTTTGTCGTAAAAGTTGAGAATACTTAGTTTCCAAAGCAAAACTTCTTGAAGAAGAGATCTGCTGAAGCAATTAAATAAAGGGGTTAACCTCTTCAATCAAGTGGATCATGAAGAGTGGGTATAGGAGATAGGTTTCTGTTGTTGTTGATGATGTTTTAGTAGACTCTTACTTTAACTTTGTTTCCATTTTTTCCTTCAAAGGTCAGAATTTGCCCTATAGATTGGGTAATCAACCTTGCCTTAGAGAGTTGGATAATGTCAACTTGACATTTTGGGCCAGATAATTCTTACTTGTGGGTGACACTCCCAAGAACCCCTTTTGACAACCAAAAATGTTCTTCAGACATTGCCAAATGTCCCTGGGGCAAGACAAGGAGGGAATTGTCTCTACTGAGTTGGAAGGAATAAAAATATAGTGAACTCTGGCATTATGTGATATGTATGTGTGTTTAGTATGTATGTTTGTCTTGAGTTATTTACAATTCATGCTTGTTATAATGTTAAATTTTATAAAGACTTCTGTAAAGCTAAGTATGAAATGCTTCATCATTTAAGAAAGATGGTTACAAATCTAGCAGGTGCTTCACAGATATCTTAATATGTATTTGGCATGAAGGAAAATAATCTGGGCGCTAAGGTGCTCAGATTCACAAAACTGAATTTAGGTAGATTGATTTTACCTTTTCAGTTTCCTCTATAAAATGAGGATTTTGAACTGTATAGTCAAATGTACTCTATTCATTTTTGAAGTAAAAATCTTAACAGAAAGAGAGTAAGTTTGTAGTTGTCCTTTGGCTAATAATGTGAGGTTAATTGGATATTTGGGAGGAAACATGTTTGTTTATATGTAGATACATAATAGTGAAAAATTTTAAAGTAATAGTATCTTCATTCAGCCAATATTTGGTTGCCTACTATGTGCCATTCTGTTTCTTAAACTCTTTTTATGGGCAGAATCAAAGCACGAAACGTTGTCATAGAATATAAATACCTAATTTTTTCATAGAGACATTAGCATGGGCTTTGGAAACTGAGTTCAAATCCCACCTCTACATCCGATTATTACTGTATGATTATAGGCAAGTTATTTAAACTCTATACCTCCGTTTTCCATCTGTAAAATGGGGAGTGATAATAGTATTAGCCTCATAGGGTTATATTAAAGGATTTTATTTAAAATACTTAGAGCAATGCTTGGTGCATGTACTATGTAAGTATTAGTTGCTACTATTACTAGAATTAAGATGGTGTCTTATGACAAGTAAAATTTCTAAGTGGAAATTTCCTGTCATTACTAGGTGCGGGTTAAAAAGTGAGGGTATTTTATATTCATTTTTAAAATTTGCTTTCCAAATTGTTATCCCTAACTTCTAAGTAGAGGTAGTTGAACTCGGTGTATGCAGATGATATCTGATTTATACCCATATTGGTTTCAGGATAATAATCACAAGTGGAACCATCTCACTATAAATCAAAGCTTTACTTTCTGTAGTGCCCTAATCTAGGGTCTGTGGTTAGAAACCCAGGTCAATTGATGAAAATCTATGGGAGAAGAAAATGTAAAGATGCTTTTACAAACAGTAGGTATATGAAATCACGTGATACAAAAGCTACGTCATAATTCTATTAGAGGAATTTTTTTCCTACCTTTGCTAGTACTTGACAGATTTTTAAAAATTTCAATAAAATTTGAACTGAGCCTCATCAAGATGGAGAAACTCCGTCTCCACTAAAAATATAAAATTAGCTGGGCGTGTTGTCGCATGCCTGTAATTCCAGCTACTCTGGAGGCTGAGGCAGGAGAATTGCTTGAAACCGGAAGGTGGAGGCTGCAGTGAGCTGAGGACGTGCCATTGCACTCCAGCCTGAACAAGAGTGAAACTCCGTCTCAGACAAAAAAATTGGACTGAGAAATTGTTCACCCCCCCTTTTTTTTCTGGTATATGTCCCTTCAACAAGCATAGATATTACTGCTGTAAAGACCCTTTAAATTTAGCACTGCCTTCAACTTTTTATTGCTGATTCAGTTTCTGTGAAAGGCCTTTGAAAGGTGAGTTCTGGCAGGAGGAACAGTATGTCTGTGGCAACTTTGTTTTCCCTTATTCAGACTCAGTTAAGTGCAGCCATGTTAGGAACTTCATAAATGGAACTATTTTTGGTCATTACTATGAAAGGACCTTTTTTCTAAGAAGCCATGAAGAAAAGTTGCAGGTTAATGACAAAAGTTAGGGATTGCCTGTAGATTTTTTTATGATAGAAAATTATTGAATTGATAGTTTATTTCCTGAAACAGATTTTTCTTTCATAAATAAAAGACTCTTATTCATTAAGATCAGCTTCTCGTTCTGTTTTTCTTGGAGTGAAAAACTGTAAATTGAGGTAGACTGATTTTACTTTTTCAGTTTCCTCTGTAAAATGAGGATTTTGAACTGTATAGTCAAATATAGTCTATTCATTGTTGAAGTAAGACATCCTACAGAGGCAGAGTAAGTTTGCAGTTGTCCTTTGGCTAATTATGTGAGGTTAAATTGTGTTTATTTGCCTGCTAGTTTCATATTTCACTTTAGATGTATAGAAGACTAGGGTGTTTATAAGTAAATTCAATATTAAAATGAAATCACTGAAATCCATATAGTTAATTGCATTGACAGTTTTAAAGTAATTTAAAAGAAAATGTCAGATTTAGCATATTAGCTGATAATTGCTAAAGCATTTTTTTGAGGTTTTCTGTACCTGTACCTCATTTTTATGATATGCAGTGAGTGATTCACAATAGTTCTGCAATTCTTTTCCTTGTAATTAAATAGTAGAAGGTACTCTTTCTGAGAGGAACTTCAGAAAGAAATTCCTTCATAAAAGAGCTATTTGAAATTTCCTCATTGGCTTGTCTCTTGGACATTGGCTTTTTAGGGCAGTAAAAGGAGAGCAATTGGGAAGGAAGTGGTGGACTTTTTTTTTAGTGAGAGAATAGGAAAATAAACAGGTTATTTTCTCTAAGCTGATTATGAAAATCAGCTGGTTCCTACGTTGGATTAGCTTCTGTATGGCAGGATTGCTAAAATGAGTGTATTAGTCCGTTCTCATGCTGCTAATAAAGACATACCCTGGACTGGGTAATTTATAAAGGAAGGAAGTTTAGTTGACTCACAGTTGCACATGGCTGGGGAGGCCTGACAATCATGGTGGAAGGCAAATGAGGAACAAAGTCACGCCTTATGTGGCAGCAAGCAAGAGGGCATGTGTAGGGCAACTCCCCTTCAGAAAACCATCAGATTTCGTGAGACTTTTTCACTATCATGAGAAAAGCATGGGAAAAATCGGCCCCTATGATTCATTTACCTTGCACTGGGTCCCTCCCATGACATGTGGGTATTATTACAAATCAAGGTGAGATTTGGGTGGGGACACAGAGCCAAACCATATCCGTGAGCCAGTGAGATTAAACTGCATTTGGTCATGCCGTTCACAGGTGTTAACCTTGAGGCATAGAGAAATTACTGCAGAATACAGAAAAAAGAAAGGGGAAACAGTGCCTTTTGGAGAAAACAATTCTAACAGTCTTTTAGACCCTTTAAAAGCTTATTCTCTTTCCTTCTTCATTTTGTCCTAATATTTCTTCAGTTTTTATTTTCTAGTGTTTTTATAGCACACATGTATCTCTAGAAAGTATGAAAGAAACTGGAGTTTTACTTTATGAGTATTTAGAATTTATCTGGCTGTTCCCATGTGTTATCAGGAATGTTTTCTGCTGAAAAAATTCTCAACCTTACTAATAATGTTCAAAACAGGACTTTACTTTTCATTCATGACAAGAAGCCCATAGACAGGCAATTCTAGCACGAGTACAGCTGCTCAAGAAAGGTATGGAGGATGTGGGTACCATCCTTTCCTCATCTCTCATCTTTAGCATATGGCATTTAACCTCATGATCACAGGCCGGTTGTTTGACTTTTAGACATTGTATTCATGTTCCAGATAAGGAAGAGCAAAAAGTTTTCTTCTAGTGATACTGGCTTTTTTTCCTGAATGGAATGGCTTTTGCCAGAGATCTCCATATTATGTGGCGTCAGCCAGCAGTTTGTTATCTGCCCACCTAACTGCAAGAGAAGCTGTGAGATCTAGGTATCAGCCTTCTTAACTTTATAAGAGGAAGGCAGATCAAAAGTGGGTTGTTGAGTGAGCCATCCTACAATATTTGCCAATTCAGAGAAACTCCATTATAATTTTTGGTAAACTATCTATTTGGACCATTCAAGGGATTATCTGGTAGTGATAAAGTGAATGTGAAAGTTTTGTTAGTCCTTTCAGATTGTGCTTTAAAAATGTAAAATATCTCCTCACACGTTGATCAGAGGAATTGGAAAAATCTGTATAAACTATTTAAAACTTTTTGTTGGAAGGCAGAGTTGAATAATCATACTAAAACCCATTTAAACTTGCTTTCATAATCTTCTGTGAAATATAGCTAGACTTGCACATTCTTTCCTCTTGGCATTCTGAGTTTTTCTCAGCCAAGTTGTTGAAAGAATAGTGTATTTTAAGCTAATTTTTATTTTGTTCATCTGTTCACCCAGTACAACCTTTCTGCTGTGAGGACAGAATTCTGGCTCTGTGACAGGCGTCTTTTTTGGAGACCCTCCTTCAAGAGCCCTGCTGCCTATAAATGATAGGTAAGCCTTGCTTTCCCGAGATTTTTTGCCTTCCTTCAAAAAGTACTTATGTCATTCCTCTTATTCTGCGCCTTCATGGTTATCAGAGACAGGGAAAATCCCCTTCAAATTTTTGAAACGTCTGTATTATGAATCCTTTAAAAATTTAGGTTATAGTACATTGTACTATCTGAAATTAATGGCAGCTGTCCATTTTTATTTGTTCCCCTTTAGAACATCAAAAATACTTGATGGTCCTGAATGAAACCACTCTCAGCATATAGAGAAGTAGCAAACTTGAATCTTTAAATCTCATGACATTTTGGAAATCAGCTTTTTCTTTATTCTTTTTGAAAAACTTACCCAATTTTCTCCCATTTTGTTAAAAGACACAGTTTTGTCTCCATTTAGGTTAAATAACAAGATGTTAATCATTATGAGTATTTTCAACATTATTTCCTCATAATGCCATATAATGTTTTTATTATAATCACTAAAGTTTTCAAGGTATTTTGAAAGAGACTTAAAATGGGGGTCAATACTTTATTTTTGAGAGAGTCTTAACGTCTTACTCTGTTGCCCAGGCCGGAGTGCAGTGGTGAGATGATGTCTCACTGCAGCCTTGAATTCCAGGGCTCAAGTGATCCTGCCACAAGGCCCCGCAATTTTAAAATTTTTTTTAGAGGCAGATTCTTGCTCTGTTGCCCACTGGCTTTTGATTTCTAAGGTAACCACTTTTTGATTACTCAAGTCAGTGAATTGGGAGGATGCTCAGTGCTGTTAGGGTTACGAAAGATACTTTCTAAGCAAATGCCATTTGATACTTAGCATTACTGGATTTCTAAAGGAGACTCTTCATGCCTGTTGAGCAAAGGCTTTGGGTGGAAGTAGAAGTACTACCAATTCAGGTTGACCTTGGGAATGGAGAAGAAAGTTGAACGTATGAAGAAAGATAGGGAGCAGGGAAGGCCGGGTGCCTTTGACTAACTTGTGAACAGAGTTGTGTGCCCAGAAGTAGAGCAATGAGAGATGAAACTAGAATAATATAGGTAATACAGGCTCAACCTATATAGTAATATAGGTAATACATATTATATATATACATATATAATTGTATATATGTGTATATTATATTATATATGTATATATTATATGTATATTATATATTATGTATATGTACATATTTTATGTATATATTATATACATAATATATAGTAATATATATTATATACATAATATATAATATAGTAATATATATTATTACTATATAGGTTGAACCCATGCCTAACCCATGAGGTTGGGCATTGTGTGACTAATACGTTTAGTGGTAGATTCATTATTCTTACTCATTCAAAATGATTGTCTTATTCTATACCTGAGCATTTTGCTAAGTGGGAGGAAAAAAAATGAGACATATCCTCTGTCTTCCAGGAAGTATCACTCATTCAGTAAACATTTATTAGCACCTACAAGGAAGAAACTATTTAAAGTGTCTGAGCCATGTGCTTTCACATCTTGCATCTCATTTAGTCTTGACTCCAGGAGAGATGAGGTATATATCCTCATTTTTGAACTGGAGGATATAATAAATGTATAGGGAATCTTTTTTTAGTGCTTTCTCTTTGCCTTACTGATCTTAATCAGTAACTTTTTCTTACCTGAAAGGAGTACCTTTCAAGACCCCCAGTAGAAGCTTGAAACTGCAGATCATGCCAGGCCCAATTGCTGTCATTTGGAACATGTTTCTGTTCTTGTTTTCCACCCTCAAATTATGCCTTTTTCATCTTAACTACACACTGTGGCCGTAACTTTTGCAGTTTGAGGTTTGATAGCAGAGCTGGCACAACGTTCCTTTTCCTTCACAGTTTCACAGATAGAAGATTTGTTCTTACTATATAGATCTTGGCAACCTCAGCATATGAGTTTTTTCCTTCCTTAGGTCAAGAGCTTTCACCTTTTCACTTAAAAGAACCATTGTATGACTTCTCTTTCGCATGTTTGAATTGCCATCATCACTACTCCCGGGCGTTGGAGGCATTGTTAAGTCACATAAGCATTACTTGGCACAAGCACAAATATACTGCAACAGTTGATGTGATAACCAAGATGGCTGCTAGTGACTAATGGGCCAAGGGCCTGGGAGCATCTACACTGTGGATATGCTGGACAAAGGGATGATTCACATCCCAGGCAGGAGTGAGCAGGGTGACTTGAGATTTCATCACACTACTCAGAAAGCAAGCAGTTTAAGATTTATGAGTTGTTTACTTCTGGAATTTTCCATTTAATATTTTCAGACTGTGGTTGACAACAGGTAATTGAAACCATATGTAGAAAGAGAAACCATAGATAAAGGGGGACTACCGTATTATTATTTATTTCTTGAGGCAGAGCCTTGCTTTGTTGCCCAGGCTGGAATGCAGTGGCATGATCGCTGCTCACTGCAACCTCCACCAGTTGAGGCAATTCTCGTGCTGCAGCCACCCTAGTAGCTGGGTCTGTAGGTGCATGCCACCACACCTGGCTAATTTTATTTTATTTTTATTTATTTATTTGTAGAGATGGGGTTTCACAATATTGCCAAGCTGTTCTTGAACTTCTGGCCTCAAGTGATCTACCCACCTTGGCCTCCCAAAGTGCTGGGATTACAGGCATGGGCCACTGTGCATGGCTTCATATTTTTTCTAAAGCTTGTTTATATACTTCTATCTTTAGAGTTCTGTCTATAGAATTCCTGATTTAGATCAAAATTTGATTTTTAAGCAATAGCTTTAAGAAAGTTAATAAGTATAAATTCACTTGTACTTACCAGAACTTAAAACTAAAAGCTATTAAAAACTTGATAATTGGAGGAATTGTCCTGTTAATTGCTTTAACTGGTTCCTGCCTTATCTGTTTATAGCTCCAATAATTCATAATCTAGGAATCAGCAGGCTGTGTGGCCTGTATGCCAAGTCCAGCCTACAGCCTGTTTTTATACAGCCCTCAAGCTCAGAATGGTTTTTCCATTTTTAAATGACTGTTTTAAAAATTGAAGAATATGCAGCAAAGATTATATGTAGCCATAAAGCTGAAAATATTTACTATCTGGCATTTTTAAAAAAAGTCTTGGTGACAAATGTAATCTATAAGTGTACTTTTCATTTTATGTGGTATAGCTAGATGAGTCAGCTCTGGAGCTTCAAAAATATATACAAGGGTGCTCAGCCCCACCACCCTTGATGAGTGGATCTAATGGTCTTCTTTTTACAACTTATATAGATAAGTTGTACCAGAGGACAGTGATAGTACCTATCACGAAGTTCGGCCAACTTATAATAGAAAACATTTTTGTCTTAGCGAGCAGGGTTATTTTAATGAAATAGAAACTCAGGGTTGGAAGAGATCTTTAAAACTAATTTAATGTTCAAGTATCTTTTTCCATCTCAATTTTGCAGGTAATTTCATAGCCACTACTAAGTGCCAGTTCTAAGCTCTGCATTGGAGATCAAGAAATAAATAGGATAGGGTCTCTGTCCTTAAGCAGATCAGTTTAGTTGGTGAAAAGATAGAAGTCAAAGATTAGGAGAAAACAGCTATAGTAGAATATAACTTGAGCTAAAAATGAGGTATGAACAATATATTGTGGAAGCTCAGAAGGTAAGAGTATTTACCTCTTTATAGGGGAAAGTGAGGAACAAAGTTAATGCATCCAGACAAAGCAACTTGTTACACGCCACATAGCAATTTGATCTGGGCCTTGGATAAATGGGAGAGGTTGGCATAGCCAAAAAAAGGGTGGTGGTAGTTGGGGGGTAGTTCGCAGAAAACTACTTGGATTATACCAAGACCCATTTTAGCTTTAAAGAAAATTCTAAAGAAAGAATCTTGGAGCCAGTACAAAATTTGCAGAGTAAGGGGCAAGTCAGCCTTAAAACCAATGGTTTTCCTTTGTAGGCATTCTATATTTTCTGCCAGTATTTTAAATTATTTGTTATTGTTAGTAAGATTTGTATGTAATGGTAAAAGATCTGAATTGAACAATATGTTAAGATACAGTATCACTCATTTTATTACTATAATTTAGTTGTATAATTTCAGACAGGCTTAAGAGATACACAGGAGGCCAGGCACGGTGACGTAACGCCTGTAATCCCAGTACTTTGGGAGACCAAGGGAGGAGGATCATTTAAGGCCAGGAATTCAGGATCAGCCTGGGCAACTTAGCAGGACCCTGTCTCTACAAAACAAAATTTAAAAATTAGCCTGACATGATAGTGCATGCCTTTAGTCCTAGCTACTCGGGAGGCTAAGGCAGGAAGATCACTTGAGTCCAGGAGTTTGAGGTTAGCTAGCTATGATTACACCACTGCAGTCCAATGTGAGTGACAGAGCCAGACCGTCTGAAAAATGAAAGAAAACAAATACATAAGGTACATAGTAGGAGGCACACGGAACCTAATTAAAGGTTTTGCTTCTTGTTAGCTATAAGGTTTTGGATCACTAGCCACTTGGATACATTTTTCTCCTTTTAGTTATATATATATTTTTTACTGCCTCCTGGGTGCAGAGTACAGCTAAATCAGGTTCTACAGATGATACAGAGATGAACATAAGAAATATTTACATGGTTACTGTAAGACAAACATTCTTCTATTTGCTGGGGATGAATAAGGTAATCAGTGTCTATTCTCATGGAGATTGTCTACCCTTAACCTTGCATTGTAGTGGGAAAACTGACATGTAAATAACTGTTGTATACTAGTATACTAAATGCATATAGTAGATGTCTGTTTTCTTTGCTGCCTTATATGTATGTATTCATTTTGTCCTCACAAAAACTATGGATATGGCCAGTTTATAGAACCTAGGATGCCTATGAGGCATCATTTTTATATACAACATTATAAGATGTACCCTGATGTCAGATGAGAAAATGACGAGAAAAGTGGTAAAAGTCAGCAAAATTTTACTTTTCAGATGAGAAATAGGCACAGAGAAGGGAAGAGTAAGAGATTTCCCTGAGAATACAAAATTAATGGTAGACTCAGGATTTGAATCGAAGTTTGGCTGTAACACCCTTGTTCTTGCAGCTTCACAATATCTTCCATAAAGCAGGGATAATGAATTGCAGGCCACGTACTTTGAGAGTATGGATTAATCAAATTGATGATATTGTGAAATATTTAGAGGAGGTAATTGCTAAGCTGGGTTTAGAATCATGAGTGGGATTTTCCTAAGTACAGGGGAGGAATGAAAGTAATGAGGATTTGAAAGTTCATGTAAAATTAAAGTGGACGTGGTTTAACTTGCCTTCTCAGCTGTCTCTCTGTTTTTTTCTGTTACCTCCAAATACTGGTTACCCATATTTGCCTTAACAGCCAAAAATTGTCCATTGTGTCCAAATACCAAGGTATGTCTTTTGAGATGCTCCCATTTTCCAGAGTTACTTATTTTTCCTATACCTAATAACTTCAGGGCAGCCAAAGTAATGAACACCTGTAGGACTAAAGCACCAGACACAAGTTCATTCATTGTTTTACTGTTTGGCTTTCACAATTTCTTAACCCAGCAGTAATCTAAAAAAGAGACTTTACCGAAGTCCTACCTTAACTTTGTCGCAGAAGAATTTACCTGGTCGCTAAAGAGAAATGAAATCCTGTATAAATGACATAATGTATTACTATAGATGTTTGTGGGCCAAGTCATATCTACCATAATGTAGTGAAATAAATGTGATATATCTTGGCTAAAGTTGTTATTGAGTCTGTCTCACTGTGTTTATAATTTCCATTCTGTGTATCTACCCTTTTTTTTTTTTTTTTAAAGAAAATTAGTTTTTTAGGGAAAGGGTCTTGTGATTTTACCCAGGCTGGTCTCAAACCTCAGGCCTCAAGTGATCCTACCATCTCAGCCTCCTAAAGTGTTGGGATTATAGGATTGAGCCACCGCACCCTGAAGAAAACACTTAGAAATTTTAAGTTGTTAGATGAAATTGTATTTGCATAATGAAAGAATTTCTCATTTTACAAAAGGAAGCACTCAGTAATAATAGTTAATATTTAGTGTGTTTACTATCTGCCAGGTACTACCAAAAATTCTTGCATGTGTTAATGCAGCTACTCCCCATAAAGCCATAGGAACTATTGTTTCTCTTATTTTGTAAATGAGGAGGCAAGAGCCCAGAGATCTGCTGAAGGTGGAATTTGAAACGAGGTAGCTTGCCTTTAGAGCCTGCACGCTTTGAACTATTATATTTTTTTCTTGAGTACTTGTGCAGTATGTTTGCAGTCTTTTAGAAATTTTGATAGATGACAGGCTAGGTGTCCATTTAGAAAAACTGTAGAACATTATCCCTTACAGCAGATGTGAAATGTAGAAAGATGTGGTTTTGTTTGTTATCAGAAGAAAAATGTTATGGAAACGGCTTATTTTTTACTATAAATGTTTATGCTTTGTCAAATTGTCACTATTCTAAATTTGCAGATTTTAAAATGATGGCCAGGTTGTGTATTCCATCTAAAATGATAATAGGCCTTAAAAGGCTTTGGAAGTATTTTAATTACCTAATTTTAATTTTTTAATTTGAACGGAGATTGAGTAATTACTGATAATATTGTTTCTTTTCTCAGCCTCTTCAATCCTTTCAGTAATAACTTAGTTTCTTATACCCACAAGTCCAGATTTTATTACCTTTTAACAAAAAAATGATATATAATCATGATTATTTTATTCTGTGTATTAAATGCACTAAAGAATTAAGAATTTTTAGGATTCCTTTTCAGAGCCTAATATATAGTTCATGTGAACTAGGTGGACACTTAATAAACCCTAAAACATTTCTCATAAAAAACTGAGAAATCATTGATACTTGCCCTACAACCCCCACCATCTAGAGCATCTCTCAGAATTAGGAAGTAAATTAAAATGGCCTCTAAATAGCAAAAGTCCATGGGAAAGTTCACGTACTTACTTTTAGAAGCATGTGAGCCCCTTGACACTTTAAAAATGTATTTTTTTAGTAGCAGTTAAATTACATACTTCCCAGCCAGTGGTATATTACTGAGGTAGTGCAAGGTGATGATAGGCTTATTTAAATAGCTATAGCGATGGTATTTTAGCAAAATGAAGGACAAACACTAAAATCCGCTTGGGTGAGGTGGCGTGTGCCTGTAGTCCTAACTACTCAGGAGGCTGAGGTGGGAGGATTCTTTGAGTCTAGCTTGGGCCACATAGCAAAACTACTTTAAAAAAAAAAAAAAGGACACTAAAGTCCAGTGAATAGCTTGAGGCCACTTAACTTTTGGAACAAATCTGTATACTTTAAAGGACAGGTTCAACACAGTGCTTATGTCCTTAAAAACAGGTTGACTTAGGATGTTAACTCTCAGGAATCAAGAGTGTGAAACATTGGAGAAACATTCTGTCGAGTGATATGCAGTAGTTTTGGTGTGTAAAGGGGAGAATTTAATAGGATGCTTTCCTTTGGGATTATTAATTAAGAATTAATGCTTCCTAATTTCATAGGCTCTATATGAGACAAAGTAACTATGAACTCTGATTTTGTCTTTTTTTTTTTTTGAGATGGAGTCTTGCTCTGTCGCCAGACTGGAATGCAGTGGCTCAATCTCGGCTCACTGAAACCTCTGGCTCCTGGGTTCAAGCAGTTCTCCTGCCTTGGCCTCCCAAGTAGCTGGGACTACAGGTGCATGCCACCATGCCCAGCTAATTTTTGTATTTTTAGGAGAGATGGGGTTTCACCATGGTGGCCAGGATGGTCCCAATCACTTCCCTTGTGATCTGCCCACCTCGGCCTCCCACAGTCCTGGGATTATAGACGTGAGCCACTGCACCTGGCCTGTCATTTTAATCTATCCGTATTTATGTATTTTGTTTTTCTCTAATCAGCTATGGGTTAGTGTTTAAAAACAAAAGTTCTAGAGGCACATCTATCTTTGAATCTTGCCTCTTGATTAATTTGACTGTGGACAAGATAACCTCACTGAGATTTAGTTTCCTTATACAGGTATAAGTATTTATTGAGCAACTATTGTGTACCAGAGACTATTTTAGGAGTTAGGGAAACATCAGTGAACACAAGAAGATTCTAGGCCAGGTATGGTGGCTCATGCCTATAATCCCAGCACTTTGGGACACCAAAGCAGATGGGTCACATGACATCAGGAGTTCAAGACCAGCCTGGCCAACATGGCAAAACCCCATCGATACTAAAAATACAAAAATCAGGCAGGTGTGGTGGAAAGCACACCCACCCCAGCTGATTTTTGTATTTTTAGTAGCTATGGGGTTTCACTAATCCCAGCTACTAGGGAATTAGAGACAGGAGAATCCCTTGAACTGGGGAGGCGAAGGTTGCAGTGAACCAGGATCATGGCACTGTACTCCAGCCAGGGCAGCAGAGTGAGACTCTGTCTTAAAAAAAAAAAAAGTCTAGTGAGAGAGAGGGAACATAAATAAGAGAAGATAATGGTATCTATATTTAGGGGTTCCCCCCCCAAGATTGAGTAATACACATTATTTTTTTATCCATAGTGCAGAATAAATGTAGGCATCTCTTTTGTGTGTGATTGTGATTTGTCATGCTTAGATAGACTTGTGCCAGGATAAAACAATTTGTTGTATATTGGTCATCTCTCAAAAATAATTTTTAATTGGTGATATCAAATAGATTTATTAATTTTCTCTAATATTGTTAAGCGGTGTAGGGGAAGTAGAGGGATAGCCTTGAATCTGATCAGTATGTGTACTTTGGCTTTTCTTTCTAACAGCCACCAAAAAAGACAGCTAAAAGAGAAAGACCTAAACAGAAAGCTACTCCTAAAAGTAAAAAATCTGTGAAGAGTGCTAATGTTAAGAAAGCAGATAGCAGCACCACCAAGAAGAATCAAAACAGTTCCAAAAAAGGTATGTTAGAAAAAACATTAATCAGCAACTGTAAAGATACAGCATATATTAATATGTTGTACATAGTATGTAAGTGTGTGGGGGAAACAGGTAAACTGAAAAGAACATTATGGCAAGAAGTAATACAGGTGGAATATCCCTTATCTGAAATGCTTGGGACAGGAAGTGATTCAGATTTTGCAATATATATATATATATATGTATGTATCTTCGGGATGGGACCCTGTTTAAACATGAAATTCATTTATGTTTCATACTCTTACATAGCCTGATAATTTAATATTTCAATTAAACTATTTATTGCAGTGGTACCATTACAGCTTATTGCAGCCTTGAACTGCTGGACTCAAGTGAGTCTCCTGCCTTGGCCTCCCAGAGCTCTGGGATTACAGGCATGGATCACTGCCCTTGGTCTAAAACCAAGTTTTGACTGCGACCCGTCACATGAGGTTGGGTGTTGAATTATCTCACAATAATGTGAGTGTCTATAGCTGGTGTCATGTTAGTGCTCTGAAATGCTGGATTTGGGAGCATTTCACATTTTTTACTTTTGCATTAGGGATGCCCAACCTATATACCAGTTTTTTAGAGTTTTTGATTTTTCAAGTTGGCATAAAATTTGTGTGCATGTTTTATAGGTAACCTATAGAGTAGTGATTTATAGTTTTTGGGTCCAATACCCCTTTGAGAATCTGTTGAAAGCTTAAAATTCATCTCAACCTTTGTTAAATACTAATTTGCTATGTAAGAAAAATTATTCATATTTAATAAAATGTATTACTTTTAGAAAGTGAGTCTGAGGACAGTTCAGATGATGAACCTTTAATTAAAAAGTTGAAGAAACCCCCTACAGATGAAGAGTTAAAGGAAACAATAAAGAAATTACTGGCCAGTGCTAACTTGGAAGAAGTCACAATGAAACAGATTTGCAAAAAGGTAATTAGATAAATGTTTAGATTATTTGCTTTTACTAGAAAAATTCATTAACCTGTCTCTTAATTTGAAGCTAAATACTTATGTGCATTCACTTATTGAAGAAATACTTATTGAACCACTGTATGCTAGATCTTCTTACAGCTGCTGGGATACCACTTTAAATAAAATAGTCAAACTCTGTCCTAATGGAGTTATTTTTATAAATAACATTAGAATGAATAAAATTAGAGTGAATAAGATTAAAGTGATGCATTCCAAACCACATAGGAAACTTTCTTTTTCCCGATCCGGAGGTTGTTTCTATTGATACATTCTTTCTTTATGTTAAAGAAGTAGAATCTCATGAACTGCCTTATTCTTGGTAGTATGGCAAATGAGCTGTTACAGATTAGTTTCTTAACTCAGACTTCTGTGGCATTTTTCTAATATTTCTAACACTTCTTGGGAAATAAAGTGGCCTAGTCTTGAATATGATTCCATAGGGATTCTGTGGAAATTTTAGAATCTTGTCTGTTGTAAAATAAAATTACAATTTGAAATGTACTAAAAGTGAAATAGTCTATGCTTTTCTAAAGGACATTATTCATTCATCATTCATTGATCCTCTGCTACATTTCAGGCACTGGGCTAAATGTTATAGGTAGAAGCTGGATGTGGTGGCTCACGCCTGTAATCCCAGCACTTTGATAGGCCAAAGCTAGAGGACTGCTTG
Organism: Cacajao melanocephalus; assembly: GCA_963573385.1. Lineage (NCBI taxonomy): Eukaryota > Metazoa > Chordata > Mammalia > Primates > Pitheciidae > Cacajao > Cacajao melanocephalus. The sequence goes on from CAUYLG010070684.1 coordinate 16,020, forward strand.
AGGCCAGGAATTGTTTTCATGGAAGACAGTTTTTCCATGGATACTGGGGGCTGGTGTCAGGATGATTCAAGTGCATTACATTTATTGTGTACTTTATTACTGTTACTTTATAATACATAATGAAGTGATTATACAGCTCAACATAATGTAGATTCAGTGGGAACCCTGAGCTTGTTTTCCTGCAACTAGACAGTCCCATCTTGGGGTGATGGGTGACTGTGACAGATCATCAGGCATTAGATTCTCGTAAGGAGCACAGCCTAGATCCCTCTCATGTGCTGTTCACCTAGGGATCATGCTCCTATGAGAAGCTTATGCCACTGCTGATCTGACAGGCAGAGCTCAGGCAGTCATACAAGCAATGGGGAGCGGCTGTAAACACAGATGAAAATTCTCTCACCCACTGCTCACCTTTTGCTGTGTGGCCTGGTTTCTAAGAAGCCACTGACCGGTACAGGTTTGTGTCCCAAAGGTTGGGGGCCCCTGTGATAGAAGAAAGGCCAGAGGAAGTGTTGCTGTGAAGCCAGGAGAAGAGGCAGTTTTTGGAAGGTGGGGGTGAGGGAAGATGGCAGCAATTAAGAAAAGGGAGGCCAGGTGCAGTGGCCCAGGTCTGTAATCCCAGCACTTTGGGGGCTGAGGTGGGTGGATCAGGAGGTCAGGAGATCAAGACCACCAGCCCATGGTAAAACCCCGTCTCTAACACAAAAAAATTAGCTGGGCATGGTAGCATGTGCCTGTAGTCCCAACTATTCGGGAAGCTGAGGCAGGGAAATCGCTTGAACACAGGAGAGGGAGGTTGCAGTGAGCTGAGATCGGGCCACTGCACTCCAGCCTGATAGAGCAAGACTCCATCTCAAAAAAAAAAAAAAAAGAAAAGAAAAGAAAAGGGTGATTAGCTTATGGGACAATGGGCAATGGATATAAAGAGGCAATTCACAGAAAAAAATATACAAAAAAAAAACCTATAAACATAAAACACTCAACTTTCCCTACTAAATAGGGAGATAGGAATTAAAAGGAAATAGTTTTGCTTGTTAAAGTGACAAAAAAATTATGAAGATTGGCAGTTTTCATTGTTGCCCAGGATAATTAGGGAAACAGGTGTTCTCATATGCTTTAAGTTATAACTGCTTCTTCGAAGGACAGTAGGTAGTATCTGAATTTTGCAGTGCCCTTTAACCTAACAATTCCATTTCTAGGTCTCTGTCCTAACGATACAGTAACATCTTCACCAAAATGATTATAGTAATGTTCAGCGTTGAAAAATTAGAAACAAGGTAAATGTCGTTCAGTAGGAAATGCTTTAAGCTATGCTACATCCATGTTTTGGAATACTATGTACTAGTTCAAAAGAACTTGGAAAAACCAGGTATTGTTAAATTTTTAAAGCATATAGATGATTCCATATATGTAAATACCGAAAAACCCTTTTGCCATTTATACATATACATGTGTATGTATAAAGTTCTGGAAGATTATATACCAAAACTGATCACTGGTTTTTTTCTGAAGGGAGAGAAGGATAAGGTGGAGAGGAAGTTGAAGAGAAATTAGTTCTGTCCATTAGAAGGATTTTTGTGAATACCTTCATGTAATTTTTTTAAAGGGATTAATAATAGCATGGAGGGGTCAGGTGAGAAGGACCTGACCTTTTTTGGAGTCTGCAGTTAGGAGACGATGACATAGGGTGGTAAAAGCAAGATTATTCATGAATAGTGAGGAAAATGAACAAAGTAAATCTTCTGTTTCAAGCAGCCTTCTTTGTAAGGAAAATAGGTAAATGGGGTAGGTGAGAAAGTATTTTTAAAGGGTAGAGGTGGAGGGGAGAAAGCATTTTGGTGGGAAAGGAGAAGTTACAGGGGATTTGCCTATGGAGGCAAAGAAAATTAAGAACCATTGATGAATCCAGATACAACTGGAAGGGAAAGAGCTGTCAGAAAATTGAAGGATTTCATAATAATGGCTTTTTGGCTGACAGCAGGAGTGTGAGACACTTGAATAAGGAGATGAAACTGCCATTGGTGGGAATGAAAGGAGAGCCTGACTCTGGGGGTGGGTCGCTGGGGGAGGAAGGAGCCTTTGGAGATGAATTGATGCCATGAACTGAAAATGGGACCCGTCTCTTCAAAGCTGCTTTCCCACAGCAATCTGTAGTCTGAGCTTAACTATGGAAAAATGAGTAGTTAGACCAATTCAGGATTGGGGTTTTGCAGGAAAAGAACTGGGCAAACAATTAGAGTAATTTAAATGATCAACTGTATTTTGGAGGGTTAGCAAACTACAGCCTGTGGGCCAAATCTATTCTGTCTCTGTCACTTGGTTTTGTAAGCACAATTTTATTACATAGCCACATCTGTTCATTTAACATTCATAGCCACATCTATTAACGGTTGTCTGTAGCAGCATTGCCACTACAACGCATGGTTGAGTAGTTGTGAGTTGAGTAGTTGTGACAGAAACTGACTGGCAGAGTTGAAACTATTTGTACCATCTAGCTCTTTACAGAAAAAGTTGCTGACCCTGAGTTATGCAGTAGAAGTAAAGCTTGCAGGGTTCTTACAGACTGAGCTTATTGAGTCAATTTGACGTCAAGTCAGGACTTGGAAGTCAAGCAGCAAGTATAATAGGACTGAAAAAGTTGACAAAAGGGAGAAATTTAGAGGCAAATTTTAGGAGTAGTGGACTCTTGAGACCACCTGGGTCTTAGGTTTTAACTTTAGGCAGAGGGATTGAGCGGTGGAGTAGAGGATATAGGTGACTGCATTTCAGGTTGTGGAATTGTAGGTAGAGTGTTGGATGATAACAAGGGTTGGAGAAGAAAGCAGCTTTGTCTAAAAGACAAGTGGCAGATGACTTGCCAACATAAACAACTTAGTTCACTTATCTAATATCTATCTAGATCTATCTGGATGTTTTCTTTACCCTTATTTGTTGGGGGTTTTGTTTTTGAGACAAGGTCTCATTTTGTGGTCCAGGCTGGAATGCAGTGCCACCAACACAGCCCACTGCAACCTCAACTTCCTGGGCCCAAGCCTTCCTGCCTCAGCCTCCCGAGTAGCTGGGACTACAAGCATGCATCACCATGCCTGGCTAATTTTTAAATTTTTTTTTAGAGGCGGGGTCTCAACAGTTGCCCAGGCTGGTTTTGAATTCCTGGGCTCAAGTGATTTTCCTGCGTAGGTTTCCCAGAGTGTTGGGATTACATGTGTGAGCCACCGCACCTAGCTTTATTGTTAATGCATCCCAAACTCTCAGCCTGAAAGCATTGAGAATGTTTGCACACTAGTTTTCTGCATCATATACAGTATTAAAATACTCATTTGCAATAGAATTCTATATGGGTGAACCAGAGGACTGTTGGAATGGTTGTAGCTATTTATACATAGCAGATTTCTTGCTTTTAAATTCTAAGACAAAGAATATTACTGGACTTAAAAATCTGCTTTTAACATTGTTTTTCCTTTTCACTGTACATAGGTCTATGAAAATTATCCTGCTTATGACTTAACTGAAAGAAAAGATTTCATAAAAACAACTGTAAAAGAGGTAAATATTTCCATCTTTTCGACTTTAGAAATAAAAGACAAAAGTCATTACGTAAAATACTCCATATTTTTGAAAATACTTGTCATTAAATATCACATTTGATCCTCACATTTCTTCATAATACATAGGGAAATACATTTCTTCTCATTCCTATTTTAAAGCTTGAAATTAAAGTTTGAACAGTTAGTGACAAGACCTGAACTCAGATGAAGATGTGGACTCATGGTACATGGGTAGCTGGGCATCTCAAAGTTGCTCTCACAAATACTTGAGGACAAGTTCCTCTCTACCAGGCAGGCAAAGGTGAGAGGAAGATCAGCAGGTAGCTACAAGTCTGTGTTCATCCCAACTGATTTTTGAAGGTAAAAATAGTAAAACAGATGTGGAAAAATGGAGTATAGGCTTATGATTTATGGCAAAATGTTTCTTTCATTATAGCTAATTTCTTGAGGTAAGAGGACAGAGAAGATGACTCGTTCCCATAGATTTGAAGATCGGATTTATACCATTATACCAGCAAAGAGAATGTATTTCCTTTTCTAAATCCTTGTTAAGCAACGTTAGTAGAACTTACTGCTGACCTTTTTATCTTGAGTGCTTT
>CAUYLG010070685.1:0-13697 GCA_963573385.1 Cacajao melanocephalus
TATATTTATATTTATAAATAAATATATATTTATATTTATATATAAATATATATATATTTATATATATATAAATATATATATTTATATATATAAACACCACAAACAGCTAATTTTGTATTTTCAGTAGAGATGGGTTTCACCATGTTGGCCAGGCTGGTCTTGAACTCCTGACCTCAGGTGATCCGCCCGCTTCGGTCTCCCAAAGTGCTGGGATTACAGGCATGAGCTACCGCACCCTGCCCACAACAAACACTTCTTGAACTGAAAAATAAATAAATAAATATCGCAGAGTAACAGGGAACTCTCTTATACTGCTGGTGGGAGCATAAATTGGCGCTACCACTTTGAAAGGCAATTTGACCATATCTAGTAATGCTGAAGATGATTATACCCTACAACCCAGAACTTAGCTCCTAGGTATATGCCTCAGAGTAACTCTCCCTCCCATGTGCCCACAAACAGATTTGTACAGAATGTTCATAGCAGCACTGTTACCAAGGGCGAAAATCAGAAACAACTAAATAGCCATTGTATCAGTCAGGGTCCTTGCAGGAAATAGCTGGCATTCTCAAATTAGGATAATTTTTAAAAGGGTTTAAAAAGAGATACTTGGGGTGGGTTAGGTGGATGAAAACCATAAGGCAGAGTGTAGTAGCCCAAGGATAGAAAAGCACAACTACCAGCACTCTGGGAGGCCGAGGTGGATGATCACCTGAGGTCAGAGTTTGAGACCAGTCTGACCAACATTGTGAAATCCCATCTCTACTGAAAATACAAAATTAGCAGTGTGTGATGGCACATGCCTGTAATCCCAGCTACTCGGGAAGGCTGAGGCAGGAGAACTGCTTGAACCCAGGAGGCAGAGGTTGCAGTGAGCGGAGATTGTACCATTACACTCTGGCTTGCGCGACAAGAGCAAGACTCCATCTCAAAAAAAAAAAAAAAAGAGAGAGAAAAGAAAAGTAGAACCATTGCCACTCCCATGCCTCAAAGGAGGAAGTGGTTACTCCAATCAGGAACTAGAGAGGATGAGGAGAAAAGCTGTCTTGAGAGAAGCAGTGACCTTGGCCTTCAGAGGTGGGGAGGAAGACAGCCAGGCCAGGCAACCCCACAGGGAATAAACTGCAAGAATAAATACAGCTGCCTTTTGCTTCTCTCACTGCTGATTTCTGCTCAGGATCCCCACTGGCTGAACCCCCAAAACAACAAAAAGGCAAGGAGCCCACTGATGTAGTTTATGGAGGGCAACCCCCTGGAACATGGTGGGGAAGGGAGAGAGGTTTGGAGAGGCAAAGGGAACATATTCAGCATATCCATCAACAGAATCATAAAATATATAATCATCCAGTGGAATGTTGCCCAGCAAAAGAGCAAAAACTTCATGTTGGTTAAAAAAGACAAGTTGCATTAAAACGCAGTCGTCCCTAGATATCCTCAAGGGATGGGTTCCAGGACCCCCAGGGATACCAAAATCCATGAATGGTCAAGTCCCTTACATAAAATGGCACAGTATCTGCATATGACCTACACATATCCTCCCAAATACTTTAAATTATCTCTAGATTACTTATATACTTAATACAACACAAATGCTTATAGTTATACTGCATTAGTTTTTAAATGTGTATCATTTTATTGCCATATTGTTACTTTTTATTGTTTTTTTCCCCAAATATTTTCGGTCTTCAGTTGGGTGAATCTGCAGATGCACAACTGGTAGACACAGAAGGCCAAATGTACATAGGGAATGGCACTATAGCAGACTGTACTTTCTCAAATCCACCACTGCTGTATGGCTCCCACATGTCTTCCTGACCGTGCCACTCCTCCACCAAGAGTTGCAAAGAAGGAAAATAAGGTTTGGCTGGGCGTGGTGCCTCACACCTGTAATCTCAGCACTTTAGGAGACCCAGGCAGATAGATCCCTAAGGTCAGGAGTTCGAGACCAGCCTGTCCAACATGGCAAAACCTCATCTCTACTAAAAATACAAAAATTAGGCATGGTGGTGCGTGCATACAGTCCCAGCTACTCCGAAGGCTGAGGCAGGAGAATCGCTTGAACCCGGGAAGGCAGAGGTTGCAGTGAGCCGAGATTGCGCCACTGCACGCCAGGCTCTGCCACAAATAAATAAATAAACAAATAAATAAATAAATAAGGTTTTACCATAGAATTACAGGAGAAACCTACTTTAGATAAGGTAGCAAGTAAAGTCTCTGAGGAAGTGAATGAACTTTAAAATGACGTCAACAACCCTGCTAAAGCAGCAGCAAAGAGCAAGCGCCAAGAAAGCGGAAAGAAAGGCCTTGGCCTTTTTAAATGCAATTCAAACAACGGCAACAACAAAACCTGTTTCAGAACAGGACAAGGGAATGACAAGCCTGAAGGAAGGTGGACACATGCCCGATCATGTAGGGCATTTAGGGTGACTTTGCTGGTGACTACCCTGGGGGTATAAAGTGGTGAGAGCCTGGGAGGCAATCTGGCTCTAGGCAGCAAAAAGCCACAGAGGGGAATCAAGGAACCAGAAACAAACCTCCCTCTCAACTTAGCACCTAGCATGCGTCTGACACTAATCTAAATAATGTAAATTATTTAGATTATTAGATAATCTAAATCCAAAATCCAAGCACTTTACCACGACTCCAGACTGCCCTCCCTCTCTACTGCTCTGATGGGGCACTGTTACCATTTCAGTGAATGACTTATAGTAAATGACCGTAATTATGGAGTATAGTATACATAACGGTGAACAACCTTAATAAAACTGACGGACTCTAACATGCACCGAGCGCTTATCCAATAACATCCACAAGTGTTCCCGTTTTACAGATGCGGAAGCTGAGGTCAAGATGCTGAGAATGGCAGGGGACTGGGAAACCCAGACTCGCTGCAGAGCCCAAGCTATCATTAACTACGCTTTGCTGCCTTCCTCTTACTTCCCTTCTCTGGGGGAAGTCAGATCAAGGCCAGTGAGGCTCCTGGACTAAACCACTCTCTTGGACTCGCCTCTCAATTGCACCCCTGGAATCCCTAAGTGCAGGCGCCGATGCAGCTATGGCGGCCCCCAGACCCCGGTGCAGCCCCGGATGGTGTCCGACTGACGGCGCGCACACGTGAACAAAAGGTTCCCCCGGCGGAAGGTTCTGCAGCCCAGAGTCTCCTCCCCGGGTGAGGGGCGGGCAATACCTGCGGGAAACGCGTCCAGGGTCCTGCTCCGGGCTCTGTGGAAAACAGCCCCCTCCTCTGCAGTCGACATGGCGATCAACTTTCCGGCCTTCACTCACAGCACTGCGTGGGTGGGAGCCGCGCGACTTCACAAACGCCAACCGCTAGACCTGACCCGCTTTGGGCAGCGCCCTTTGCTCTCGGGGCGGGACCGGGGAGGGACCGGGTGGGGCCTGCCGCTCGGGGTGCCGCTAGTGCTGCCTGGGCGGGGCGGAGACACGAGCGGCCCCTCAGGGATAGACCTGCGCGCCTGGCGAGTGGAGACCTAGTGTCTAGGGCACGCGTGGGCGGCGGTAAGGCTTTGGGGTCCAGTCCTTCTTTAAAGACAGAGTTACTAGATTTAACAAGTAAAACTGCAGAACTCGCAGTTAAATTCGAATTTCAGATTTTTTTTTTAAAAAAAGATGGATTAGTATATGTCCCATGTAATATTTGGGAGCTAATGTTATTTTTTTTTCATTATCTGAAATTCCAATTGAACTGGGCCTCCTAATTTTTAAAAATGTTTCTCTTTTTGCAGGTTTGAATGGAAGCGTCCTGATTTTTTTTTTAATCTGACCATAACGTCAGAAGGAGCCGCTGGGGTGGCTCATGCCTGTAACCCCAGCTCTTTGGGAGGCCGAGGAGGGAGGATCGCTTCAGTCCAGGTGTTGGAGACCAGCCTAAGCAACACAGCGAGAGACCGTGTCTCTACAAAAAATAAAAAGAGATGAAAAGGTGCCTTACGTATTATAGATTGCAGTGGATGTCTTGTAGGACTGTCTCAGCTTGAACTTCCAGTGGCTGCCATCTTTCTGTTGTTATCTTTGCTTGGCTATGCACTAGGTAGGGCGCTAAGCACTTTGCATGCGGCTGATTCCCCACTACAGCCCTAGGAGGTGGTGCTGTTATTAGCTGCATACGTCGTTTGGGGAAACTGACGCTCAGAGAGACGAAGGGACTTGCACAAGGTGACACACATCTACAGTGGTGGTAAAGCTTCAAGTAACCAAATTAGGATAGCTCCAGCTCAAGAGCCATTGCACTGAACTGCTCAGCTAGCATTTGTCCAAAGTTGAAAATATAAATTCCAGAATGGACCCATTGAATCCAAATCTCAATGAAAATGATCGGTGTTTTGTTGAGACAGAGTCTTGCTCTGGTTGCCTAGGCTGGAGTGCAGTGGCACTGTCTCTGCAGTCTTAACCTCCTAGGCTCAGCTGATTCTCCCACCTCAGTCTCCCAAGTGGCTAACACTACTGGCGTGCACCACCACACCTGGCTAATATTTTGTATTTTTAGTAGAGACAAGTTTTACTATGTTGCTCAGGCTGGTCTGGAACTCCTGAGCTGAAGCAATCTGCCCACCAGGGCCTCCCAGAGTGCTAGGATTACAGGCATGAGCCACTATACCTGGCCTAAAAATGATCTGTTTTTAACAAGCACTGCAGGGGAGCTCTTAGGATCTTACAAATTTGGAAAATTCTTTTCTAAACTAGCTGACTACATCCAAAGCACTGTTTGATAGCTAATATGGCAACAACTACCATTCTCTAATCCTTGACGAGTCACCTATGAATCATAGTGGTTAAGAGTATAAATGCCTATGAGTCCTTGAGTCAGTCGGCTTGGGTTCATCCTGTTTCTACCCAGTTGCTGGTTGTATGCTCTTGAAAATTGCATAGCTTCTCTATGTCTCAGTTTCCCTATCTGTGAAATGGGAACAATAGTAGCATCTGGGTCATAGAGTTGCTGAGAGTCTTAAATGAGTTCATGTATCAAAGTGCTTAGAATAATAGTTCTAATAACAAATGATAGGTACTCAATGAATATTAGCCATGGTTATTATTACTAATTATGATATCCCTATTCCCTGAATACGGCCTGGCCCAGAGGAAGAGTCCCAAGAAATGTGAAGGAGGCCGGGCGTGGTGGCTCACGCCTGTAATCCCACAGTTTGGGAGGCCAAGGCAGGCAGATCATGAGGTCAAGAGATCAAGACCATCCTGACCAACATAGTGAAACCCCATCTCTACTAAAAATACAATTAGCCGGGCATGGTGGCGTGTGCCTGTAGTCCCAACTACTCAGGAGCCTGAGGCAGGAGAATCACTTGAACCTGGGAGGCGGAGGTTGCAGTGAGCTGAGATTTCACCACTGCACTGCAGCCTGGCAACAGAGCAAGACTGTCTCAGAAAAAAAAAAAAAAAGAAAAGAAGAAAAATGTGAAAGAGAAGCTGGCACAATAGTTCATGCCTATAATCCCAGCACTTTGGGAGGTCTAGGTAGGAGGATTACTTGAGCTCAGGAGTTCAAGACCAGCCTGGACAATATATTGAGAGCTCATCTCTATTAAAAATTTTTTTTTAATTAAAAAAAAACAAGGCCAGGCTCGGTGGCTCATGCCTGTAATCCCAGCACTTTGGGAGGCCGAGGCAGGCGGATCACGAGGTCAAGAGATCGAGACCATCCTGGCCATGGTGAAACCCCGTCTCTACTAAAAATACAAAAATTAGCTGGGTGTGGTGGCATGCGCCTGTGGTCCCAGCTACTCGGGAGGCTGAGGCAGAAGAATCGCTTGAACCCAGGAAGCGGAGGTTGCAGTGAGCCGAGACTACGCCACCGCACTTCAGCCTGGTGACAGAGCAAGATTCCATCTCAAAAAAAAAAAACATGTGAAGGAGAGAATGAGGGATAGAAACGAAAGTCCTAATAGTGGCCTCAAGGCCCTGCCTCTTATCCACTAGCTTTGCGGCCATACTGGCCATTCAGTTCATTAAACATGCAAATTCACTTCCCTTGCTGCATATGCAGTTGTTTCTGCTTAAAATGCCTCTTCCCCTGCTGAGCTAAAGTGCATTTGAACCTGAAGGCCTGTACTTAATAACACTTCTATGGAGAGGCCATACCCTACTCATTTGTACACTTTGCTGATCTAAACTAGGCCATACCCTACTCATTTATACACTTTGCTGATCTAAACTAGGCTTCCCTCATTCTTTATTAAAGCACTCTGTTTTTGTCCCTCATTGCACTTTGTACAGTTGATAATTGTATTTTTGGAGATGTAATTATTTATTAAATGTTGACTTTCCCAATTCAACTATAAGGTCTGTGAGGTTGGTTACCTTTTTAAAAAATATATTGTTTTGGCTGGGCACTGTAGCTCACACCTGTAACACCAGCACTTCAGGAAGCCAAGGCAGGCAGATTATTTGAGGTCAGGAGACCGAGAGCAGCCTGGCCAACATGGTGAAATCCTGTCTTTACTGAAAATATAAAAATTAGGCATTGGTGCATGCCTGTAATTCCAGCTAGGGAAGCTGAGACAGGAGAATCACTTGAACCTGGGAGGTGGAGGTTGCAGTGAGCCAAGATTGTGCTGCTGCACTCCACCCTGGGTGACGAAGTAAGAGTCTGTCTCAAAAAAAATTATCTTTTTTTATAGAGATGGTGTCTCACTATGTTACCCAGGCTGGTCTTGAACTCAAGTGATCGTCCTGCCTCAGCTTCCCAAAGTGTTAGGATTACAGGCATGAGCCACCACACCCAGCCAAGGATGGTTACCTTGACTGCGTAGCTCACCAAGCAGGATGCCTGTGGCATAGACACTAAAAGGTTGTTGCATTAATAAATGGATTATGAGTATCTTGACAAGATTACCCTATTCCAAACTTCAGCAGCAGTTGGGAATAGCTCTACTGGCAGATCTGGAGCAACTTCAAAACTGCACCAGTGCATTGGATGATAGCAATAGCTGCAATTGTGAAAGGAGAATAAATACTGGGACCTCCAAATCACTAAGCCAAAGGAAAAGGTCAAGCTGGGAACTGCTTATGGCAAACCTGCCTCCCATTTTTTTTTTTTTTTTTTTTTTTTTTTGAGATGGAGTCTTGCTTGCTCTGTCGCCCAGGCTGGAGTGCAGTAGTGCAATCTTGGCTCACTGCAACCTTCGCCTCCTAGGTTCAAGTGATTCTCCTGTCTCAGCCTCCCCAGTAGTTGGGATTACAGGTGTACACCACAGTGCCCAGATAATGTTTTGTATTTTTAGTAGAGACAGGATTTTGCCATGTTGACCAGGCTGATCTCAAACAACCGACCTCTGGTGATCTGCCTGCCTTGGCCTCCCAAAGTGCTAGGATTACAGGCGTGAGCCACTGCAGCCGGCCACCTGCCTCCCATTTTATTCCTAAAAAAGTTAGCTACTAAGGCTGGGTGCAATGGCTCACACCTGTTATCCCAGTACTTTGGGAGGCTGAGGTGGGCGGATCACGAGGTCAAGAGATCGATCAACATAGTGAAACCTGGTCTCTACTAAAATACAAAAATTAGCTGGGCGTGGTGGCACGTGCCTGTAGTCCCAGCTACTTGGGAGGCTGAGGCAGGAGAATTGCTTGAACCCGGGAGGCAGAGGCTGCAGTGAGCCAAGATCGCACCATTGCACTCTAGCCTGGCGCCTGGAGACAAAAAAAGATTCTGTCTCAAAAAAAAAAAAAAAAAAGTCAATTTTAGCTTCTACAATCGTGACGTTATCTGCAGAAGTAATTGGAGAAATGCATGTTATGCTACCTCCAGAATATGGCTGGCAATCATTTATGTCTATACTTTAGCACAATTCAGCCCCTCCCTTCCTCCTAGCCTGGTGGTCTCACATTAGCTTTTACAAAGGCGGTTGAATTTGGGGAAGCACTGTTATCATTTCAACTATAAATTAAATGTGTCCCAAAGTTACCTTGGCCTAAGTCTAGGAATAAGGGCAACTTGAAGGCCAAAGGCAAGATAGGGGTTGGCCAGGTCAGATCTCCTTCAGTGCCATAATTTTCTATTATAAGTTTGGCAAAGGCAGTTTCATGCCTGGAGGCTGAGAGGAGACACACAGGCAACAGGAGAAGTGTGTATTCCTTGAATACAGTGTATACTCTTTGGGTGCACCCAAATCTCAGAAATCACCACTAAAGGACTTACTCATTCTGAGTGTGGTGGCTGTAATCCCAGTACTTTGGGAAGTTGAGATGGGTTAAATACCTGAGGTCAGGAGTTTAAGATCAGCCTGGCCAACATGGTAAAACTCTGTCTCTACTAAAAATACAAAAATTAGCCAGGCGTGGTGGCAGGTGCCTGTAATCCCAGCTACTCGGGAAGCTGAAGCAGGAGAATTGCTTGAACCTGGGAGGTGATGGTTGCAGTGAGCTGAGATCACACCATTGCACTCCAGCCTGGGTGACAGAGCAAGACTCCATCTCAAAAACAAAACACAAAAAAACTTATTCACATAATCAAACACCACCTGTTTCCCAAAAACCTACTGGAAAAAAAAATAAATTTTAAAAAACATGTATTTAAGTAGAAGAGCATATTTCTGAGCATCAGGCAGACCTGTTCAGTCTATCTCGCAGCTGTGTGACCTTAAACCAATTAATCTCTGACCTTTTGCGTCTTCATCTAAAATGAGATAATCAGCCTGGGCGGGTGGCTCATCCCTGTAATCCCAGCCCTTTGAGAGGCTGAGGTGGGTGGATCACCTGAGGTCAGGAGTTTGAGACTAGCCTGGCCAACATGGTAAAAAGCCATCCCTACTAAAAATACAAAAATTAGCCAGGCGTGGTGGCGGGCACCTGTAATCCCAGCTACTTGGGAGGCTGTGGCAGGAGAATCGCTTGAACCTGGAAAGCAGAGGTTGCAGTGAGCCGAGACCATGCCGTTGAACTCCAGCCTGGGTGACAGAGCGAGACTCCTTCTCAAAAAATAAATAAATGATAAATAAAATAAAAAGCACCAACCTTGTATGGTTTTTGCAAGAATTAAATAAGATGCTACACAGAATTTCTGGAACATGTAAATGGTTTGATACATTTTGCGGTGGTTGATATTGTTAGCATGGTTGTAATTATTGTTACAGTATCCTTCAGTTGATCCTTTTGTAGGCAAATTCTATTCCTTTTTCAAGATTCTATTCAAGTGTCACCTCTTATATCAGGCAGGCATTGTTTCATTGCAAATTATACAATATCAGTTCAAAATAGCATAATCAGAAAAAGGATTAATTGGCATATATAAACTAAAACCTTGTTGCAGTTTGGTGAGGTTTGATCCAGGTGCCCATATGATGTAAGAATCCAAATTCTCTCCATTTATCCTCTTGAAACTGCCATTGCAAAGTTATAACAGGGAAAACTATTACAGTGAGAAAGATCAGGTCTAACTGACTCCATCTTGCTTCTAACCTTCAAGCTGACCTTGTTTGCTCCTGGGCTTAGGCTGAACTAACTTTGGGAGGAACTTAGTTTATAGTTTAACTTTGAAGCAACGATGACAACAATCCTTTCCCAAAACAACCCCCCTTCCTGCCTGGGGACTAGACTGCCTTTATTGGACTAACAAATTAGCCGCAAGATTAGAAATTATGGTTTAGGGCCGGGCACAGTGGCTCACGCCTGTAATCCCAGCGCTTTGGGAGGCCGAGGTGAACACATCACCTGAGTTGGGGAGTTAGAGACCAGCTTGACCAACATGGAGAAACCCCATCTCTACTAAAAATACAAAATTAGCCGGATGTGGTGGTACATGCCTATAATCCCAGGTACTCAGGAGGCTGAGGCAAGAGAATCACTTGAACCCAGGAGGCTGAGGTTGCAGTGAGCTGAGATTGCGCCATTGCACTCCAGCCTGGGCAACAGAGCATCTCCATCTCAAAATAAAAAATAAAAAATAAAATTATGGTTTAGGAGGCATCCATTTGGAGGCTGGAAGATTCTAAACCTCTCCAGATAGCTCCTGGGGATAACATCACTATTGTGAAACCTAAGATCAGTGGTTAAAATATTTTGCAGACCCTACACTTGATGGGTAAATTGACACCCCCCAGATCAATAAACTGGCTCATCTGATCTTTTTTTTTGAGACAGAGTTTTGCTCTTGTTGCCCAGGCTGCAGTGCAATGGCTCTACCTCAGCTCACTATAAACTCCACCTCCTGGGTTCAAGCAATTATCCTGCCTCAGGCTCCTGAGTACCTGGGATTACAGGCATGCGCCACCACGTCCGGCTAATTTTGTATTTTTAGTAGAGACATGGTTTCACCATGTTGATTAGGCTGGTCTCAAACTCCTGACCTCAGGTGACCCACCTGCCTTGGCCTTCTAAAGTGCTCGGATTATAGGCGTGAGCCACCATGCCCAGCCGTCTTGCCAGAGGTGTCTGAACCAGAGCGACTCCGTCTTGAATAGCAGATGGGTGAAATAAGGCTGAGATCTGCTATGCTACATTCCCAGGAGGTTACGCATTCTATGTCACAGGATGGACCTTGGGAGGGTGGCACAAGATATAGTCATAAAGACCTTGCTAGGCTGGGCTTTATGTATGGTTACAGTGGCTCCTGCCTGTAATCCCAGCCCTTTAGGAGGCCAAGGTGGGCAGATCACCTGAGGTGAGGAGTTTGAGACCAGCCTGGCCAACATGGAGAAACCCCATCTCTACTAAAAATACAGCAATTAGCCAGGTGTGGTGGCAGGCGCCTGTAGTCCCAGCTACTTGGGAGGCTGTAGCAGGAGAAGCACTTGAACCTGAGAGGTGGAGGTTGCAGTGAGCCGAGATTGCACCACTGCACTCCAGCCTAGGTGACAGAGTGCGACTCCACCTCAAAAAAAAAATAAAAAAATAAGACCTTGCTGATAAAATAGGTTGCAGTAAAGAAGCCAGCCAAAACCAAGATGGCAATGAGAGCAACCTCTGGTTATCCTCGCTGCTCATTATACACTAATTATTATGCATTAGCATGCTAAGAGACACTCTCACCAGCACCAGGACAGTTTACAAATGCCATGACAGCATCAGAAAGTTATCCAATAAGGTCTAAAAAGGGGAAAAACTCTTAGTTCCAGGAATTCCCCACCCCCTTCCTGGAAAACTCATGAATAATCCACCCCTTGTTTAGCATATAATCAAGAAATAACCATGAAAATGTGCAACCAGCAGCCCTCAGGGCTGCTGTGCCTGTGGAGTAGCCCTTCTTTTATTCCTTTACTTTCTTAATAAACTTGCTTTCACTTTAATCTATGGACTTGCCCCAAATTCTTCCTTGTGCAAGATCCAAGAATCCTCTCTTGGCATCTGGATAGAGACCCCTTTCCAGTAGCAGTCTTACGGCCCCCAGCCAGGAACTGACTTGGCAGCAAGAGGACGACTTCCCTATGATTTCATTTCCGACTGAACCAATTTGCACTCCCAACTCGCTGGCCCACTAACCACCAAATTATCCTTGAAAAACCTGATCCCAAAATGTTCACAAGGAGACCGATATTAATAATAATAAAACTCCGGTCTCCCATACAGCCAGCTCTGAGTGAATTAAACTTTCTCTATTGCAGTTCCCCTGTTTTGATAAATTGGCTCTGTCCAGCCAGCAGACAAGGAGAATTTGCTGGGCACTTACACCCTCTGCCTTTTATAATTTTGGCTTTATCTTCACCCTCTACAGAGAAGACTTCCTCCCAATCATTTGGAAGCTCCAGGCTCCCCCTTCATGGGAGCAGAATGGCTGTAGCAGTTCTAGAACACATTCTCACCAGACACCACCCAGGGAGGTGAGGGAGGAAGTGTCTTTTTTTCTCTGAAGTCCCTAGCAAACATCCCCTTGCATCACTGCCATGCCAGTTTAAAACCTAAAACCAAAGTCATGTTTAAATTGGCTGTAGTCATAAGACCCACCCTGGAGAAGGCATGCTATCAATTTCACCCTAGTTACATGCCTAAGAATGGGGAGCACAGGCTGGGCGCGGTGGCCCATGCCTGTAATCCCAACACTTTGGGAGGCTGAGGTGGGCGGATCACCAGAGGTCAAGAGTTTGAGACCAGCCTAACCAACATGGAGAAACCCCATCTCTACTAAAAACACAAAATTAGCCAGGCGTGGTAGCACATGCCTGTAATACCAGCTGCTCGGGAGGCTGAGGCAGGAGAATCGCTTGAACCTGGGAGGTGGAGATTGCAGTGAGCCAAGATCATGCCATTACACTGCAGCCTGGGCAACAAGAGCAAAACTCAAAAAAACAGGGAGCACAATTCTCTTAAAATGAAATCTTGATGCCCTTGCCCTCAGAAAGGAAGAACAACCAGTTTCTAAAAAGAGCCAATGGATAATCCATTACATTCCCCATGTACGAGTGAGTATTGAAGTGGGGGTGCAGGAGTCACAAAGGCCAGTGACTACCATCCCCGCTCCCCACCCTTTAAAAACACTGCCCTTTTTCTTCCCTCCCACTTCTTATAACAGCTATACTTGTAAAAAGCCCTAATCTAAATGTACTGTTATTTAGGGTCCCAGATATATGATTAAGAACTTTAGTTGCTGTACTGAGCTGTAGAATAGCCTCACTCCTTGAAGCAGGCAGAACAATTTGTCCTAACACTCAAAGGCCCTAGGCTGCTGAGCTTTTATAGTTCTTCTGTCTACTTTTTACAGATCTTCTGTCTCCTTGCTCCCAGCCTGTGAGCCATCACTCTTTGCTTTTTGTTGCATCTCTTCCAGGTCCAGTCTATCTCTTTCCCTTGTTTCTCATCTGCCCCAGTCTGTGAAACTGGATGACAAAGCTTGTTACGACTATGAGCTAGGTTGATTTATGGATTGGAGCCAGTAGGCTTGGCATAAAAGCCTAAGGCCTCATTTAGAGAGAAGCACTTGGGCCTTACAGTCATTCCTGGTAAGGCTGTGTGATAGCTAATTTTGCGGGTCAACTTGGCTGGGCCACAATGCTCAGATATTTGGTCAAACATTCTGAACGTTGCTGTTGTTACTGGTGGAGGGCGTCCAGATTCTTGGCGTCCTGAACAAAGAATTGGTCAAAATGCACAAACAAAGCAAGGAAAGAATGAAGCAACAAAAGCAGAGATTTATCAAAAATGAAAGTACACTCCACAGGGTGGGAGCGGGCCTGAGCATAGGGACTCAAGAGCTCAGTTACAGAATTTTCTGGGGTTTAAATACCCTTTAGAGGTTTCCATTGGTTACTTTGTGTATGCCCTATGTAAATAAAAAGGTAAAGTTACAAAATTATTTACTTGGCACACGCCCTACATAAATGAAGAAGATGAAGTAAAGTTATAGAGTCGTTTACTGGGTGTATGGTATATGTGCTATGTAAATGAAGAGGATATTTCCTGTTATAGCTAGAGTGTTTCCATTTGATTTGGTTTTACGAAGGCCTTAGATTCCCTGCCTCCAGGCCTTCTTTTCTTGCCTCACCATGGGAGTGTTTTTGTTTTTGTTTTGAGAGGGAGTCTTGCTTTGTTGCCTAGGCTGGAGTGCAATAGTGCAATCTTAGCCCACTGCAACCTCTGTCCCCTGGGTTCAAGCAATGCTCCTGCCTCAGCCTCCTAAGTAGCTGGGATTACAGGTGTGTGCCACCATGCCTGGGGAATTTTTGTATTTTCAGTAGAGGCAGGTTTCATCGTGTTGGCCAGGCTGATCTCGAACTCATAATCTCAGGTGATCCGCC
>CAUYLG010070687.1:0-53413 GCA_963573385.1 Cacajao melanocephalus
TGCATTCTAGCCTGGGCAGTAGAACAAGAATCCTGTTCTCTCTCCCTCTTTTTCTTCCTCTTTCTTTCTCTCATACATTCTTTTTCTTTCTTTCTTTCACTCTCACTTTCTTTCCTCTCTTTTTCTTTCTGTAAAAAAAAAAAAAAAAAAGGAAGAGGTGAGAGCAATTTGTGTCCTATTTCAGCACCCTCGGTGAAAAAGCTTGTGTCAGACCTCACAGGTTTCCCCAAATTCTCACTTAACAGTGTGAATTCGGAGAAATTACCTTTCTCATATGATTCTTATGTTCCCTATCTGCAGAATGCAATAATAATAATAATAATAATCTATAATTCCACAGAGTTGTAAGGGTTAAATGAAAAAATGTATGTAAGGCAACCAGCATTGTTCTTTGCTCAATTAATTTTAGCTACAAAAAAGTGGAAGAAAGGGAAGGAGGGAGGAAGAGAAATGGGGAGGAAAAAAAAAGGAAGGAGGTGATGAAGAAAAAGGAGGGAGGTACAGAGGAGGAAATACGGCTGAAGGAAGGAAGTATCTGTGGAATGCCTGGGTGAACCTGGGCAGTACCAGAGGGAGAGCAAATCTATAAGCCCTGCTTGTGGTTTCTTCACTGGGGAATGAGAAAAAGGCTTTAGATCATTCCACAGTTTCAAGCCTGGGTGACCAGAGGAATGAGCTAATATGAAGGGGCCAAGGAGGCTGGTACTGTGGCTACCAAAGGGCAAAGACCTGGAAGGCCTCTGCAGGGAAGGAATGGATGAGGGAAGGGCACAAGTGAAGGATAAATATTATTTGCGGGACATGTGATATTGTAAATTAGGGCAAATGGAAAAATGGGAGAAAACAGTATCTGAGAGACAAAAAGGATACACTTACTTAAAACCATTTAACTAGCTCCAAACCCTTGTAGGCAAGGCACATTTAGGCTCTGCCGCTCCATGTCTAGGCAGCCCCTCCTGCTGCTTTGCCAAGCTTGAGATTTCATGCTTTCAGGCTCCAGACTTCTGCATACTCTGCTCTCACTGCCTCTTTCCCAGAAGCAGAGCTTCTCAAAAAGTGGCATCTGTTATTTTTAAGGTCATATGTTAAGATTATGGAAAAACAAAACAAAAAAAAATCATTAGGGAGAGCATGATTTAAGGCTCAGGCTCCCCCACCATCCCTGAGGCAGTCTTGTCTCAGGCTACCTCTTCTTGCCCTGCTGCTGCATCCTCTATGCTCTAGCGCGTATACACACACACACACACCTGCCCCAGTCTAGACAGCCTTAGTTCATTCCTTTCTCTGGGTTCCCATTGGACTTTGCTCCTCCTGCCCACCACTCCCTGGTTGGTTTCCTGCTATAGTAAAGCTAGGTGTCTCTCTCCCTCTACACATGACCCTGTCCTGGGCATCTCTGCTTGCAGTCCCTGTTGTATGGTTGATGAAGCCAGGAAAACAGAGATGGAGCCATAAGAGAAGTGGCAGGAAGAGGAGCTAAGAGGTGTTAAAGGAAATCAATGATGATGAAGTCCAGAAGAAGCTAATGCATTTCACAAAGTAAACACTGTTGGGGATCTAAAGTGGGCATTCTCCTTGGGAGGGACATTGCCCCCATGAGGGGGTAGAAGCTGGTTCTCTGGGTATACAAGAAAAAAAAATTTTAGATTACATTGATCTGTGGCCCTCCAAAGCTCAATCCTATGTCCCCCAAATCTTATTCCTTAATATTTATCTTATTAGGGAGAAAATTTTAATTTAAAGTTGATTAGCTGGGCACAGTGGCTCATTCCTGAAATCTATCACTCTGAAGAAATCAGCATGTAGGGAAGCAGCATGGATTTGGTGCTCAAAGATTAAATCCTGGTTCAATCCTGTGGCCACCACTTTCTAACTATGTGATCTTGAACAGACAATGCATTTCTCTGAGCCTCATTCATTTATTCATTCAGTGAATATTTATTCTGTGCTTTCCATGTGCTGGCCACCGTGTGAGAGTTCCCCATATTCATGAGTAGAGAAAATGGGCGTGATCCCTGCTTTCAAAGAGTTCCCACACTGGCCTTGGTTTCCTCCTCTGTGCAGAAGGGATGCATAGCTGAGGATGGTAAGACCCATTTCCTGGGACTGTTGTGAGGAAGTGAGGCAAGAGGATTAACTGAGGCTGGGAGCTCAAGACCAGCCTGGACAACATAGTGAGACATCATCTCTATAAATTAAAAACATTTTTTTAAGTTAATTAAATTTTTCTTAATGTTTCTCCTTATATGGTGACAATGAAAAAAAGCTTGAGACGCACTGATCTGGAGGAAGGTGATTCAGTAAAAGGGGTGAGAGAACAGCAGCAGCCTGGAAAGACTGCAGGAGCAGATCAGGAGGAAACAGTGGTGACAATGATTTTTCTCCTTTTCTTCATGGGTGAGCCTCCTGTGTCACATCTACAATGAATGTGTACAATATATCAGACCATGTGTTAAGTGCTTTGTGAGCATTATTTTACTTTTATCCTCACAGCAACCTTATGAAGTTATGTTCCCTTGTTACAGATGCTTAGAAAATGCAGATAACACTTCGAATGTCTCATAACCAGTCTGTGGTAAATGATGCAAGATGAATACTTAGTACAAGTCTGACACAGGGTAAGAGTTTAATTATCATAACCATGAGCAGAGGAGGCAGGCCTGAACACATCTGTTAGAGGAGGGAACGATGTTTCTGCTATACAGTAAGTGTACCAACAAAACAAAACAAAACAAAACAAAACAAACCCACGCTATTTGAATGGGACAGCAGAGAAGCAAAAAAACAAAAACAAAAACAAAACAGAAGTGCAACTAGAGAGGAGATGATGGTGGGGAAGGAATCTAGGCAACAGGACGGATAGAGTCCAGGCAGAAGGGCTGGCTTTGGCAAACAACAGAGAAAGAAGAGGGATAGGGAGAAGCTGAGAAAGCAGGTTAAAGGCTGTGGGCAGTGGATGAGGGCAAGGCCTCAGGAGAGAGCAGGAGGGAAGAAAGCCTGTTCCCACTGGGGCCCTGCAGCTGAAGTCACGTGGCATGAATTCCTGGTGGAATTAATCAACATGATAGTGTGACTGTCTTCAGTGACCTCTTCAAATAAAAATCAGTTAATTAATATTATGCCTTCTTACTTCTCACTGCCCTTAGACTTAGAAAAGGCAACCGAAGTGCTTTAGTGAAATAATTCCCAATCTTTTCTAGTTAAAAAGATACCTTTGTGCCATTAGAAACAAACTGAAAACTTCCCAAGCACTTAGCTGTAGAAGTTGTACTTTCAGTGTGCAGTGAGAAAATGCTAGGTGCACATTAACTCTGTCCAGCTGAGATACCTGATATGACTCCATAGTGTCTTTATTATAAAAATGCATTTGAAAAATAGATATTTAGCCAGTTGGGCATGCAAGGAGTTTAGTTGTTGTCACTCGCTCCTAACAACTAAAAAGCTGAACAAATGGAAAAATCAACAACGTTTCTTTGATGCAGTGGAGGTGACAGGGCAAACCACTGCCCCAAAAGTTGGAGACAGGCAGGTGGATACAGAAAATCATAGCATACAGGAATAGAAACTGTCAAGCAGAAGCCTCCGTGAGAACAGCACGGAGGTAGAAAAACCTGAGCCTAACTAACAAATTGCTATAGATTTTGTGTACAAGTCAGAGAGTTAAAAACTTCAGGGGAACCTAGTCATGGGGGGAGACATGTGATTGCGAGTTTCACCTTCAGAAGCTCTCTCAGGTCCTCAGTGAATATGGAAGAAAAACTCCCTTATGTTTCTGGCACGGGGAGGGAGAGAAAAGCACTTTGAAATATACCAGAACATTCTGTTCTTCCTAATATGAACTGCCCTCAAGAGAAACTATTTTTCCAGAGCCTAATTTGTTTGGGTTTTACCAGAACCTAACTTATCTGGGGAAAAAAAATACACAACTCCAGTGCCCTCTTGCTATTATGTACCACCTAAGGGAAGAAAAAATACTGGGAAACACTTGTGAAGTTCACAGTCTCAGGTAAAAGACTCATCCAAAGACTGAGATCTAAACACAGAGCAATAGAACACTTCTGCTATCCCACATTTTTCCTCCACGTTACTAAAAGCCTCTTTATCGCATTTCCATCACCTAGTACGTCATGTCTGCTTTTCAACAAAAAAATTACAAGGCATACTAAAAGACAAAAAACACTGAAGGAACTGAACAAGCATCAGAACCAGAATCAGAAATTGCAGGAATGCTAGAATTATCAGACCAGGAATTTTTAAAATTTAAGATTAATAAGCTAAGGGCTTTAATGGAAAAAGTAGACAACATGCAAAAATAGATGAATAATGTAAGTAGAATTATGAAAATTCTAAGAAAGAATTTTAAAAGACATAAAGAATGCCTTTGATAAGCTCATTAGTAGACTGAACAGGGCTGGGGAAAGAATCTCTAAGCTTGAAGATATGACAATAGAAACTCAAAATCTGAAAAGCAAAGAGAAAAAAAGATGCAAGGAAGCAAAACGGAATATCCAAGAAATACGGCATGTCTACAAAAGGTGTAATGTACATGTAATGAAAATGCTAGAAAAATAAAGAGAGAAAGAAAACAGAAGCGCTATGTGAGGCAATAATGACTGAAAATTCCCCCAAATTAATGTCAGACACTAACCCACAGAATTCAGGAAGCTCAGAAACACCAAGCAGAATAAATACTTAAAAAAAAAAAAATCCTAGGCATAAGATATTCCAACTTCAGAAAATCAAAGATAAAAACTTTTGAAAGACAGAAGAAAAAAAAATCTTACCCATCCAGGACCAAGGATAATTACATTGACTTCTCAGAAACCACGTAGGCAAGAGAGTGGAATGACTCATATAAAGTATTGAGAGAAAAAAACCCCACTAACTTAGAATTACGTATCCTGAAAAATTATCCTTCAAAAATAAAAGAGAAAATCTTTCTCAGATAAAAAAAAAAAACGAGGGAATTTGTTGCCAGTAGACCTGCCTTGTAAAAAACGTTAAAAGAAGTTCTTCAGAGAGAAGGAAAATGATACAGGTCAGAAACTCAGATCTACATAAAGAAAGCATCAGAGAATGCATAAGTGAAGGTAAAATACTAATTTTAATTTTTCTTAATTTTAATTAATTTAACTAACAGATAACACTGTTCGAAAAATAGTAGCAGCAATATATCCAATGATCTATGCTTATGTGCATACATAAAATTGATACTTCAACAATACAGGTTTGAAACGAGAAGGTCCACTTCTACCTGGGTTTTTTTTCAAATAAACAAGGATGGAAAATACAATATTTACAAAATGTGAAACCCACATATATCCATATATGCAGGTTCCACAGGGCCAACTGTGGGACTTGAGTATGTACAGATTTTGATTATATGCAGGGCAGAGGTATGGTCCTGGAACCAATCCCCTGTGCATACCAAGGGATGACTGTAAAGGGAAAGACATACCATGCTAAAACTAATAGAGAAAACAGGAGTAGCTATATTAATTTCAGACAGAGCTGACAAGGAAAGTTACCAGGAATAAAGACAGGCATCACATAATGACCAAGGGGTCAATTCTCCAAGACAACATAACAATATTTGTCATGTATGCACCTAAGAACGGAGTGTCAAAATAAGCCAGGTAAAAAAACTAATAGAACTTCAAAGACAAATAGATCAATCCATCACTATAACTGGAGACTTCAATACCCTTCTATAAGAAATGGACAGATCCAAAAGGCAGACAATCATTAAAGCCATAGTTGGACTTAAAGGCACTATCAATCAATTGGATATAATTGACTTCTATAGACTACTTCATCCGACAACAACAGAATACACATTCTTTTCAAGTTTACATGGAACAGTCACTAAGAGGGACCACATACTGGGCCATAACATTAAAAAGCTAATAAAAAAATATATGCACAACTCTATGTTCACAAATTTGATAACCCAGATGAAATGGACCAACTCCTTGAATACAATCTGCCAACACTCACAAAAGAAACAGATAATCTGAACAGGCCTATTTTTATTAATGAAATTGCATCAATAATTAATAAGTGTTCAAAACACAAAGCACCAAGCTCAGATGGGTTCACCTGCGAATTCTTCTGAACACTTAAGGATGAAATTATAACAATTTTCTAGAATCTCTTGTAGAAGACAGACGCAGAGAGAATACATCCTAACTTAATTTACGAGGCTAACATTACCCTAAGACCAAAACCAGATAAAGATGTTGCCAGAAAACTTAAGCATATCTCTCATGGAATGAAAATGCAAAAATCCTCCTAAAATATTAACAAATAGAATCCAACAATGTAAAAAAGAATTATACACTGCTACCAAAGGGGATTTACCTCAGAGTAAGTCAGTCTGGTTCAACATTTGAAAATCAGTTAATGGAATCCATCCCATCAACAGGCTAAAAAAGAAAAGTCACATGATCAAATCAATAGATGCAGAAAAAGCACTTGACAAAATCCAACATCTATTCATGATTTTTTTTTAAATTCTGTAAACTAAAAATAGAGAGGAACTTCCTCAACTTGATAAAGAACATCTACAAAAAACTCCCATATTTAATAGTGAGTAACTTACAGTTTTCCTGCTCTGCAATTAGGAAAAAGGCCAAAATGTCCCTCTCATCACTGCTTTTCAACTTTGTAATGCAAATCCTAGATAATGCAACAGTAAATAAAAGAAATAAAAGATATACAGATAGGTGAAGAAGAAATAAAACTGCCTTTTTCACAAATGACATGAACATCTATGTAAAAAATCTGAAAAACTGACAAAAAATTCCTGGAACTAATAAGAAATAATAGCAAGGTTGTAGCATACAAGGTTAACATATAAAAGTCAACTGCTTTCCTATACACAGTAATGAACAAGTGGAATTTGAAATTAGAAACACATTATCATTTATATTAGCATCCCCCAAAATGAAATGCTTAGGTATAAATCTAACAATACATACAAGATCTGTATAAGGAAAACTACAAAATGCTGAAGAAATATATCAAGGAAGAACTAAATGAAGAGATAGTCCATGTTCATAGACAGGAAAACATAGTATTGTCAAGATGTCAGTTCTTCCCAACTTGACCTATAGATTCAATGCAATCACAATCAAAATCTCAGAAAATTACTTTATGGATATAAACCAACTGATTCTAAAGTACTATGGAGAAGCAAAAGGCCTAGAATACCCAGCCCAATATTGAAGAACAAAGTTGGAGGACTGACACTACTTGATTTCAAGACTTACTATAAAGCTAGGGTAATTAAGGCAGTGTAGTATTAGCAAATAAATAGGCTAATAGGTCAATGGAAGAGAACAGAGCCTAGAAACAGACCCGCATAAATACAGCTGATCTTCAACAAAGGAGCAGAGGTAATATAATGGAGCAAAAGTGGTATTTTTAACAAATAGTGCAAGAACTGGACATCCACATGCCAACCCCCCTCAAAAAAAAAGAAAGAAATCTAGACACAGACCTTACAACCTTCACAAGAATTAAGTCAAAATTGATCACAGATCTCAACGTAAAAGACAAAACTAGAAAACTCCTAGAAGATAACATAGGTGAAAATGTAGATGGTCATGGATATGCCAATGACTTTTTACATACAACACCAAAGGTATGAACCACAAAAGGGAGAATATGCTAGAGGTCATTAAAATGAAAACCTTCTTCTCTGCCTAAGACCACGTCAAGAGAATGAGAAGCCACAGACTGGGAGAAAATATTTGCAGAAGACACTTCTGATAAAGGACTGTTATTCAAAATACATAAAGAACTCTTAAAACTCAAGAATAAGAAAATAACTTGATTGAAAATTGATCAAAAGTGACCTGAACATATACCTTACCAAAGAAAACATACAGATGGCAAATAAGCATCTGAAAATAGGTTCAGTATCACGTCTTGGGAACTGCAAATTAAAACAACAATGAGATACTACCACACACCTACCAGAATAGCTAAAATCCAAAACACTGATGGCAGTGAAGATGTGGAGTAGCAGGAACTCTCGTTCACTGTGGGAATGCAAAATGGTATATCCACTTTGGAAGACAGTTTGGCAGTTTAAAAAAAATTAAACACAGTCTCAACCATATAATGCAGTAATCATACAACTTTGTATCTACCCAAATAAACTGAAGACGTATGCTCACACAAAAACTTGCACATAGATGCTTACAGCTTTGTACATAATTGCCAAAACTTGGAAGAAACCAAAATGTCCTTTAGTAGGTCAGTGGGTAAATAAACTTTGATACATCCATACAATAGAACATTATTCAGTGCTAAAAAGAAATGAGCTATCAAGCCATGAAAAGACACAGAGGAACCTTAGATGCATATTACTAAGTGAAAGAGCCAATATGAAAAGGCTACGTACTATATGATTCCAACTATTTGACATTCCACTATGGAGACAGTGAAAATATCAGTGGTTGGTGAAGGGTTAGGAGGGAGGGAGGAATAAATATGCAGAGCATACAGGAATTTTACGATAGTGGAACTATTTTGTATAATACTATACTGGTAAATACATGGCATCATATATTAGTCAAAACCCATAGGATACATAACACCAAGAGTGAATCCTAATGTAAACTATGGACTCTGAGTGATAATGATGTGTCAACTTAGGTTCATTGATTGCAGTAAATGTACCACTCTGGTGTGAGATGTGGATAGTGGAGGAGGTTGTGCACAGGGACAAAGGACATCTGTACTTTCTGCTCAATTGTGCTGTGAACCTAAAACTGCTGCAAAATTTAAAGTTTATTACGACTAAAAAAAGACTGATCTGTGAGACATACAATCTGCCAGCAATGTCTGCTTTACATCTGGATTTGCAAACCAATACAATAAATCCTTCCTCCTCCCCACGTTGTACCACAGGTTGGGAACCACAGGTCTACAAGGAAGGCAAGTGACATTTTGCCTATGGAAGGGGTCTGGCCTTACCTAGACCTGGTTCAAACTCCAGTTCTGTGATGACCAGCAATGTGATGACTGGTGAGTTACTGAAACTCATAATGTCTCAGTTTTATTCTTTGTACATGGGGACAGAAATACTTAGAAAAGTTTTTAGTACCAAACGACACTGAATTTATCACATGTAATACAACAGGCAATGTTAACATTTGTTTGCTATAATCAGTGGTTCACTTTTCCAGGTGTACCCCCGGACCAGCAGCATCAGCATCACCTGGACACTGGTTAGAAATGCAAATTTGCAAGCTGCAACTCAGCCTCATTGAATCCTCTGGTGGTGGGCCCAGCAACCTGTGTTTTAACAGCCCTCCAAGTGATTCTGATGCTCATTAAAATTTGAGAACTGCTGCTCTAAAGTCATGGTTTTCAACTTTCTTTTTTTCTTTACAAGCAAAGGAATACTTTCTTTAAAATGGATCTTTTAAAAATTATTTATTTATTTATTGAGACAGAATCTCGCTCTGTTGCCCACGTTGGAGTGTAATGGTGCAATCTTGGCTCACTGCAACCTCTGCCTCGCAGATTCAAGAGATTCTCCTGCCTCAGCTTCCCAAGTAGCTGGGATTACAGGCAACTGCCATCATGCCCAGCTAACTTCTGTTTTTTCAGTAGAGACAGGGTTTTACCATGCTGGGCAGGCTAGTCTTGGATTCCTGACCTCAGGAGATCCACCTGCCTTGGCCTCCCAAAGTTCTGGGATTGCAGGCATGAGCCACCGTGCCTGTCCCAAAAGGGATCTTGTTCAGAATGCTCATCTGTGGAACACATAAATTTGAACTGGTTCTGATTGAACTGGGTAGGGAGGGCTCAGCGTGTGCCCTTGAGGTCTCACCTGGTTCCCTGCAGCCATCCCCAAGGGACCTCTGGGGAAGGGAAATGTTCTTTGGCTGTTAGAGATACTACAATTTTTGGTGGCACCATTGACAGAATGAAAAGACTAACACAACACTAAGCGATTCAACCATAATTATAAGGCAAACCCTGCTGTGGTAAAATAATACTTCCTGGGGTTTCTAGGGACATCCACAAGTAAGCCACTCCACCCTGGGTCACCCTCCAGTACCACATCACTGGTCTGACGTGGCTATCTTACATTCTTGGGACAAACTTTTCAGAAGTGCCAACTAGCTCTCTTTCTTTGGCTTCAACTTGATGTTACACTGCCTGTTGCCCAGAGCAAGCTGTACCCCATCCACATCAGGTCAAAAGACCTGCTTTGTGGTTTTGAAAACACATTTTATGTCTCAAAGTTTGGTGGCAGACTCCTAAAGATAGTTGAAACTCACCAGCTAGCGACAGACATGCCAGTTGAGAATGACTGTCTAGGAATTAAGTTTGAAAACTACTGATGTAGAGGCTATAACCAAGGAGACAATCATGAGAGAGTTTTTACTGTGTTTGTTTACTGGAGAACATGCAGTGCTAAGCATTCAAATGAAACTTACATGGCTGACAATGAGTAAAGGAGCTTAAGAAAGAAAATCAAGATAAAGAGTCACAGTTCTCAGGAAAAGGGATCTGCTTTGGGTTGCCAGATAAACAGCTAAGCATGGAGTAATGGCTTAGGGAATGCCAAGTTAAGCAAGCTATTATAAAAACTAGCACCCACTGATCAAATCAGTCATTTTTCAATGAGTACCATGTCTCCCAGCTCATATTTCATATGGGCTGTGGGTTATTATTTTCTCTTCTCTGGCAATGAGGATCTGCTGCAGCTTATCGGGAAGAAAAAAAACCATTTGTGTCAAAACCAAAAATATTTCCAGATACCAACTATTAAAAAATAAAGGTTGCACATGGAGCGCATCTCATTGATTTTCTACTTTGAGCCTCTCCTAATCTGAGAGAGGGTAGAACAGGTATTAATTTCAGCAGATAGATAAGGACACTGAGGTACAGGAAGACTATGTGCCCTGCTAAAGGTCACTGATGATCACTGGAGAGCCAGGTCTACAGTCATAATGCTTCAGAGTGGAGAGGCCTCAATGAGCTATCTACTCCACTTGCGTCAATTTTACAGAGGAGCCAACTTTCATCTTGAGTAGGAGCGGGGGACATGGGACCGAGAGTGATTCTCTTGGTTTGGCACAAAGCAGTTGCACTGGAGCCGTTGGAAAAGAAGGCCTCTCGCTTGGTGAGAAGGAGGTAGGCAGTGAGGATAAGCCCTTTTGCTCCTCCTAAATGTCTAAAAAAGCTGAGCTACCCAAAACGGTAGCTATATATTCACACGTTTAATTAAAATTAAATAAAGCAAAATTTAACTCCTCATTTGCAGTAGTCATATTTCTTATGCTCAAGAGGCAGAAGTGGCTGGTGGCTACTACACCAGGCAGACTGAACCTGTCCTTCATTGCAGAACGTTCTGCAGAGCCACTCTTAAGTCTCTTAAGTACACCCTTTATGACATGGATACAGTTGTTGGAATGGGCAGCTGGAATCAGAAATCCTGGAGCTGCCACCAATTACCTACGTGAACTTGGCAAATCTCTGGGCCTCCACTTCTTCATCTGTAAAAAGAAGTTAGACTCCATAATGACAACGACCCCTTTCTGTTGTAACATCCCATAATTCTGTCCCCAAAGCTCCAGATGGCAAGCTCCCAATTCTACCCACTCTTCTTTCCAAACTGGGACCTTTATCAAATTGGATCAAGAGAACATGCTCTTGGACTTCATTATTTCCCATAGAAATACAGTTACTGCGTAAGAATAGCATCCTCTAATTATTTCAAGGGTCAATGTAAGAAATCGCCACAAGAAGAATTTGCCTAAATATTTAACAGGAAGAACCACTTAAGATAGTAAAGGATCGATCCCCAAAGCCCCTTTCCTAAGAACCTACATAATAAATCTGTTGCAGTTTAGGGCCAGAAAAAAAGTGTATTTCTCCAGAAGAATTGGTATGTTTCCTTTTAACCAGAGAACTAAAACTACATTGCTCACTCTGATTTTTAGGCATCAGTTAGTGCCTAAGCATGGGAAGCCCCCGTTCCAAGGAAACTAGAACAATTATGTCTCCAGCACATAGCTCCTGTCTTACTTGACCCCGCTGAAAGTACATTTTCAGCAGAGGACACGTTTAACACTTTTTAAAAGTAGAGTTAAAATGTTAGGTTTTAAAAAAATAGTTCACTGATCTTCCCAGTATACTGTACTGTAGTATGTAAACATGGAATACGATCAGAATAAAACAACATGAACTTCAAATCACTGAGCTGAACAGAATTAATTATACTGAAAGAATCTGCAGAAGGCTGAATCGTGGCAACTTTTGCATCTTTTCCTCCCCCATTATCTCTTTCACCTCCTCCAATTAAATTAATTAAGTTCCAGTTAATTAAAATAATGGCAAGAATTTATTGAGGACCTAGTCTGCTCAGTGTCAGGCACAGTTGTAAGCAATTGTATACATATATATGTATATACTAGTATATACGCATGTATATATAATTAAAGCTTATGCCTCACAATAACCCCAGGGGGACGGTGAAGTAACTTGTTCAAGGTCACACAGGTAGCAAGTATCAGAGCTGGGATTTAAACCCTGCCAGTCAGGCTCCTGCTCCCTGACACTGCGTAAGCCCCCTTTTCAATACTGACAGTGAACCTTTTCCCACCTTTTAAAGTAAAAATTTAAAACATCATTAGAAAACATTACAGAAACACATAAACAAAACAGAAATTTTGCTTGCTTAGCAAATGGCTTCCATATTTGTCCCTTAGCAGTCTTCTACGCTGCCAGCCCTGAGCCCTTCCTGTTTAGAAATTTTGGAGAATGACAACCCTTTAATTCTGTCACTTTTCCAACATTTACTCTGAACTTCCTCCGCATTGATTTCTGGTGAAATAATTAAAAATCTTGCATTTAGTGTAACAGTCAACTAAAGGCATAATAACCATCAGCAAAACTGTTCCTACTTATTAATTCCTTGTTTAGCAAGGGTTGGTCACGATAATAAAAAGACAATTGAACCGAGAACTGACAATTCCAGTCTTTGCAGCTGTTATGAGTCAGTTTAAAAACAAATTTACATAAGTGATTGCTGGGCTTTTTATAAACATGGTACCTGCCAGGAAACAGTTCCACTTTCTCTTCCCTGGACTTTCTGTCCTCTCCTAGATGCCGACTCCGTTAAGCCTCGAGCTTTACTATGCTTTTATGTTTTATATGCTTATCAGGACAATCTTCTGTGGACAACAAAAGGAAACAAGTCTCTTAAAGGTATTAGAAATTCACACTTGAGCTTTGTGTTTCTTTAGTCTTAGGGGTGGTGTAGTCAAACAGGCACAGGTTTCAATTCTGGCTCTGCAGCCTTGGACAAGCTACTGAAACTCTGAGTTGCGCTGTCTTCTGTAAAATGAACTAATTCTATTGCCCAAATGGAGTTGTAATGCCAGGTCAACAACAGACATACAACCAAGTCAAAACCAAGCTGCACTTTTGAGATTCCATTTTTCATTTGTATCGAGTTTGTGACCACAAAAGTTCCCAAAGGACTCCTTTCAGGTGCTTCTGGAAAGTATTACCATACAAAAGATTTCTAGCTCTCAATGGGGAATGAAGAAATATATGTGGATTGGAAATTCAATCCAAACAAAACCTCTCTAAAAAAATTTTAAACGGTATTTGTATCCAGGAAATCAAGGCCACAAACCATTTTTATGAATGAGAATTTTACAGGTTGCCTTCCCTCACAATTTTTCCTTCACTTATATCCCTGAGAAAAATAAGAAACGCTGCTGGATATAAAGCAAAATTATCGTTTACGACTAAAGTCATTTCTAGTCTACATATGCCTCTTGAAAAAAACAATCTGCTTCCAGGCTCCATCTGATGAAGCTGGCCATGAGTAACACTCACGTCCCAGAATCACCAGATTTAGCTTTCTCAAGAAAACTTCCCATGATTTGCCAGGGCAAGGCCTCACCAAGGCTCCTTCTGTACCCGTGACCCTCATCCGCAGAGTGCTGTGCTGTTACCCTGTGGGTTACTGTGTCAAAATGGAAATGGTGATGTTCTCCCTTCAGGGACATTCCTTTTGTTTTTACCTAGCAGCATACACCAACAATTTGTTTGTAAGTAGGAGGCGTTTTCTGTTTTCATTTTTTTTCTTAATAAACAGATTTTGATAGCCCAAAAGTAGGGCTCAGTGTGTGTTGAGGAAGGGGCTCAGAGGACTGACACGAGGGACGATTTGTGCCCAAAGGCTTCTCACAACCTCCATAACTGGATGAGGAAATGAGCCAGGATCCACAAAACTCCTGAGCAGCCAAATCCGAGTTTTCCTCCCGTCAATCATCTGCGCTGCAGAGACGTACTGTACACTCTGGCAGCAAGAAAACCACTCTCCCAGTGCTCCTACCTTGACCATACCCTGGAATCACCTGGAAGCTTTATCAGAGACAGTACTCTCTGGGCCCGATGCCAGAGGGGCCCATTGACTCCACAGGGCTGGGTGCAGCTGGGGATCCATGATTTTGTCACTCCTCAGCTGATCCTAACCTGCAGAGAAGTTTATGAGCCGCAGCCCTGGTCCCTTTTGCCTTCAGTGAGGCTGCGGAAGCTGCTAGAGCCTATTTTCTTGAGACTTTTTTTCTTTTCTTCTAATGATAGAAAAAGATAATGTATGAAATCGTACATTTTGAGCTTTCCTCAAGGCAAGAAAGTTGAGGTCAGAGTCCTTACCCTGAATGTATCCTTTGCCCCACCCACCTAATGAAGATTACAGTTGATCGCAGTGACTGCAGCATAGAGCATGCTCCTGGGCAGAGTGTAAAGGGCACCGTTTCAAACGGGGTAGAAGGGAAACGTATCAGGAAATTTATGAAGGGGAGAAAAGAAGTTTAAAAAACAGATTCACTGCCCTTTGGATATGCATTCAAGGGCTTTCAGAACTTTCCAAGCCCCTGCCTTCATCTGGGCTCCTGCTTCTCTTGGATGCACTCACCTTCCAGCCTTGTTACAAATTACTCACTCTTAGGACAGGGCCTTTTGGCTGTAGCTCAAGCCAGCTGGAGGCCTCTGCCCTCATCTCCACCCTAGGTTTCCAGGTGGGCCCCGCCACTTAGGGTGTGACCCCTAAATACCTGTGGGGCAACAGTGAGCCAGAAGGGTGGGGAAGGGTGTGGATGGGGCTGTCTTCAGGACTGGCTCTTGCCTACTCAGCCGTCCTCCCAGGACAGGTGGGGCTTGGTGATAAGTGGTCCTGAGCCTGGCCAGCACCTGACAACTCCCAGCTCACTAGGTTTAATGAGGCAGCACAAAAGCAGGAAAACAAGAGCTGTGGGGCTCTAACTCCACCTTTGCCCTCTGCTAGCCCATGACCTTGGGCAAGTAATAGCAGCTTTCTAGAAAATGCCTCAGTGTCCCTATCTGTAAAGTGGAAATTAATGTTTGACTAGACTCCTCACCAAGCTTCTTGAAAAGTACAAAGTGCTTAAAGTCATTTCGATACAATACAACTTCTCTAGACATTTATTGAGTCTTCTATGTATGGGACACTGCCTGTCACTGACAATATAAAAATGAAAAAAAGGCCACTGAATTCAAGGGGTACCATACATCCCGCAGGGGAGACAGAAATGTGGTAGGTAAAGCTACATAATTCAATGCAATAAATGGTATCTTGGCTGAATAGCATTCTACTGGGAACCCAGACAACAGAATATTTAAATATGTCCAGAGATGGGAGAAACAAGAAGACAAGAAGGTGACGGACATCAGGTAAACACTGAAAGTCAGGCCACCTTGAGTGAGCCTCAAAACCACCTTGTGAGGTAGGTAGGTGCTGCTTTCCCCATTTTACAGATCAGGAAAGCAATACCTACCTACCTCACAAGTTCAGAGAGGCAGTCTCGTGAAGTCACATGGCTAGTGAATGGCAGAGCTGGGCTTTGGCTGAGGGCCTGGGCCCAAAACCTGGATCATAATCTTTCCATAATGCCTCCACCCTAACTATGACCCCATTCCTGACCTCCCCAGAGCCTTGCCCTGGCCCAGGCATCGCACAGCACACCCCTCCTCTGTGCTTCCGTACTTCCGTATTCACACTGCCATATAACACGCCTATTATTCTGTTATTATTTGTTCATATGTCTGTCTTCCTCATTAGCTTACTGGTCCTTAGGGAAGAAAGGGAAGGCAGCAGGTGCCTAGTAAACAGTTGGTGTTTGGTGTTTAATAAATATTTTCTTTCTTGAGATGTCTCATTCTGCTGCACAGGCTGGAGTGCAGTGACATAATCATGGCTCGCTGCAGCTTCAAACTCTGGGGCCAAGACAATCCTCGAACCTCAGCCTCCCGAGTAGCTAGAACTACAGGCACGTGCCACTGAGCCCAGCTAATTTTTAAATTTTTTGTGGCGATGGGGTTTCACTAGGTTGTCCAGGCTAGTCTCAAACTCCTAGCTCAAGCAATCCTCTCATCTCAACCTCCCAAAGTGCTGGGATTATAGGTGTGAGCCACCGCACCTGGCCAATAAGTGTTTTCTCAATGGAAGAAGGAAAAAATGAAATTATGCCAGGCTTCAAGAGACGGGTAGGAATTTGCTAGATGGTCTGAACATTCTCAAAAGTAGAGGCAGAACCTTATTCATCCTTATGTCCCCAGAGTTTTGCACTTATTACAGGTGCTTAATGAATGTCTAACGAACTCTAGGCAGAGGCAACAGTGTGAGGAAATCCAGACAGATTTAAGGTTACGCAGTGAGTTTGGATAACTTGGCCAAAGTGAATGACATAGTGGGTGTGTGGGGACACGAAGTGCTTCTCAAACTATTCATGGAGAAAGACCAGGTTTTTTTACTTCCAATTCAATCTGGACCAATTCTTTCATAAAATGCAGCAAAAAGGAACTGCTAAAAATGGGAAGAAATGCAAGTCCAGTTCTTAATCAGATTCAGTAGATGTAAAATGATGGTCAAATTGCTATAAAAATTACTAAACACAGACTTATTTAGCTGCAGATGGCTAACAAAGACGTCTGTCTGCTGACCAAGCTTTGCCTGGCACTGAGAAAGGTGGAGGCAGGGGCCATCGTGGCAAGCCGCAAGGAAGATGAGCTTGAATTGTTCTATAAAAGAAAGAGAGCTCAACAATAATGTTCACTGAGGATTTCTGTGTGCCCGGCATGGTTATGCGCGCTTCTCACCTATTAACTCATTTGCATTTCACAACTTGTCTATGAGGTGCTATTATCACACCTGTTTTAGAGATGAGTAAACTGAGACAAAGCTGCTAAAAACATTTCCAAGAGGCTGGGCATGGTGGCTCAAACCTGTAATCCCAGCATTTTGGGAGGCCAAGGTGGGTGGATCATGAAGTCAGGAGTTCGACACTAGCCTGACCAACATGGTGAAATCCCGTCACTAATAAAAAGACAAAAATTAGCCAGGTGAGGACCTGTAATCCCAGCTACTTGGGAGGCTGAAGCAGGAGAATCGCTTGAACCTAGGAGGTGGAGGCTGCAAAAAAACAAAACAAAACAACATTTCTGAGATTCCAGAGCTGGTAAGAAGCACCACCGGTCCCAGAACCTGGGCGGCGTGAACCTTCATTACTAGACTGCAACGTCTTCATTACTAGACTAGATGTAACCTTCATTACTAGACTAGTAATGAAGGTTACATCTAGTCTAGTAATGAAGAGTAGATGAGTTCCCTAAAGGAACTGACAGGAAGTGACCCATGGAGATTTATGTTTTAAGGAAATCACGCTAGTGGCAGTGTGCAGGGTAAAGGTCAGTTAGGAAGCCACAATAACAATCCAGGTGAGAGGCATGGGGGTAGGAAGGAGCAGACATGCGGGTGCTTTAGGAGATGGACGCAGGCTTTGGTCTGGGGCAAGATGTCTGAGGTAGGGAGAGATGAAGAGAAGGGAGGAGTTCCTGATGACTCAAGGGTTAGCAACCTGGTTAGACGGTAGTATCTTAGGGAAAACAGGAAGGAAAGCAGGTTTTAAGGGGAAGATGATGAGATCAGTAATCAGCAAATGTCTGTCTCAGGCTCTTCAAATTCAAATAATCTGCAGTTGTGTCTTAGGAAAATTCTACAGACTGTGATCTTCATTTACTGAATTCAGATAGCCACTATTTTTACCCTGGTTCTGCCAAACCATTTTCCTCCTCCTCTTTCCCCTTTGCACTGGTTACACTTAAAATAGCTTAAAAAGCAGGAGTTCCACAACCCTAAACTTTCCTCCCTTCCAACATAACAACAGTGTGTATGCAAAATGCCACACTTATTACAGCTTGTTTCTGAACAAAAAGATTTCCATGCAAATTCTTATTTGCATTTTCATTAAATCCAGATTCTTGATAATGGCTTATGTGATCTCTTCCCTGTCTACTTCTCCAAATTCATCTCCTACCACGCATTCATTCATTCATTGTTCTTTATACTCCTACCACAGGAGCCTTCCTTTTGTGCTCAAACACACCAAGCTTGTTCCTGCTCAGTGCCTTTGCACTGGCTGTGCCCTCCACCTGGAATGCTCTTCTCAAGATTTAGCCTGGCTGCCTCCTGCTCATTCAGCTCTCAGCTCAAATGTCTCCTCCATGGAGTGTTGTTTCCTGGCCACCCCCATCCCATCTCTCTGTCTCAGTCCCCCGCTTTGCTGCCTTTACAGCACTTACCTTTTTCGGAATGGACCTTGTCATGTAATTTTTACCCAAGGAATTTTGTGTGTCTTGTTCACAGCTGTATCCCCCGAGTAATCAATAAATAGTTGCAGAATGAAAAAAAAAGATTGGCCAGGTGTGGTGGCTCACGCCTGTAATCCCAGCATTTTGGGAGGTTGAGGTGGGCAGATTACCTGAGGTCAGGAGTTTGAGACCAGCCTGGCCAATATGGTGAAATCCCATTTCTATTAAAAAGACAAAAATCAGCTGGGTGTGGCGGCAGACACCTGTAGTCCTAGTTACTCAGGAGACTGAGACAGGAGAATTCCTTAAACCCGGGTGGGAAAGGTTGCAGTGAATGAGATCGCGGCATGGCACTCCAGCTTGGACGGCAGAGCAACACTCCGTCTTAAAAAGCAAAAAAAAAAAAAAAAATTTGGTGCTTATTAACAACTGAAAACCAGATGAAGAGACAAGGCCTTTGTCCACAAAAAGCTAAACTTCTAATAGCAAAGAAACATACGAGTATGAGAGAGAGAACACAGGGTAATGTCTCCTCCCTGTGTCCCTTCCACTCCTAGTAGCCCACTCCTTCAGACCACCTGGTGGATGCCTTGCCTGTCCCACTTTTCATGTGGTATTACCAGAGGCTATGGGACAGCAACGTGGTGCCATGAAGAGTACCGATTTCAGAATCAGACAGACCTGGAGTCAAAGCAGAATGCCACGACCACTCACTACTGTGCCTGGAACCTTCCAAACACAGTATTCAACCTCGTTGAACCTGCTTCCTCACCTATAAATGGAACCAGTATTCCCTAGCTCAGAGGGCTACTACAAGGGGTGAGAAAATGTATGTGAAGTTCCTAGCATATGCTGGTACACAGCTATCATCAACTATCATCAACTTCATCCAATCGATCATTAACTTCATCCAATTTACTACTGGGACACTGTACTCTCTCAATTAGGGTTTCATAAATGCATTTAATTGTAGAAATAACATTAATTGATATTAAAGATGATGGATATTACGTGACCACTATGATGATGTCAATTGTAACAATAGTTAACACCTGAGCATTCACTAGTACCACTCTAAGTACTTTACGTATATGAGCAGCTGTTTTATTCCTAAGCCAAAGATAGTATTTCATCAGTTCTAAGAAGCATATTTTGTTCACATTTTAAGATCCCTGATAACTTGAATGACTTCATGGTAGGCAGAATGTTCCCCCCAGGACGTCTGTGTCCTAATCCCTGCAACATGTGAATATGTTACATTACATAGCAAAAGGGACCTTGCATTATGCAATTAAGGTTACTGACCTCAATATATGGAGAGTACCCTATAGGTGGGCTCGATCTAATCAAAGGAGCCCTTCAAAACAGAACTTTCTCTGGCTGGAGATAAAGAGATACAGCAAAAACAAACAAACAAACAAACAAAAATCAGAGATTCCAAGCATAAGAAGGATTTGTCATAATTTTTCTAGCTCTGATATGGGCTCAAGGGCAAGGACCAGTGGGAGGTCTCTACGAGTTGAGGATGGCTCCCAGGTGAGAAGCAGCAAAGAGCTGGAGGCCCTCATCCTGTAATTGCAGGGAACTGGATTCCACCCACAACCTGAATGAGCCTAGAAATAAATTCTTCCCAAAGCCTCCCGATAAGAGACCAACACCTTGATTTTGGCCTTGTAAAACCCAGAGGAGAAAAACCGGCCAAGCCCACCCTGACTTTCAACGTACAACACTGTGAGATAATTCATATTTGTTGTGTTAGGCTGCTAAATTTGTGGTAATTTGTTACGGCAACCATAGAAAACTAACACACTCCTACAGCTGATGTGGGTTATAGTTTAATCCACAGCAATTTTTTTTCTTAGTGGCACAGAGAATACTGGCACATCTAATCAGTGACATCTTAGATTTGTTGAAATATGGTGTTATTATCTTTGTTCTGCAAATGGGAAAACAGGATCTGAGAGGTCAGGTGATTTGTCCAGGAGATTGAGACTGCAAATTCAAGCTCTAAACCCAGGAGTGTCCAATCTTTTGGCTTCCCTGGGGCACAGTGCAAGGAGAGGAATTGTCTTGGGCCACAATAAAATACACTAACAGCAGCTGATGAGCTGAAAAAAAAATTGCAAAAAAACTCATAATTTTTAAAGAAAGTTTACAAATTTGTGTTGGGCCACATTTAAAGTCGTCCTGGGCTGCACACAGCCCACAGGTTGGACAAGCTTGCTCTAAACCACTCTGCATGCTGCCAGAGAGTGCAAAAAGCTAGCTTGTCCAACCTAAGGGGCACATGTGGCCCAGGACGGCTTTGAATGTGGCCCAACACAAATTTGTGTCAGTGTATTTTATGCGTGGCCCAAGACAATTCTTCCACTGTGGCCCAGGGAAGCCAAAAGACTGGACACCCCTGAGCTAGGATATCTTGTCAAAAGGCCAAGGAATGGCTGACATGACCTCCTTCAGGCCCATGTCTGATACAGGACCACAGAGACTCAGCTAGGTCCAGAAGCAGTCAACCCCTTTTGATCAGGCACGCAAAGGTGCTAGGTACCCTTCTAGGGACTGGATCAAGATCCTGTCCTTATGAAGCTGACACTATAGTAAGGGAGGTTAATACAACAATAGACTGAGGTAAGTACTAGAAGGAAAACAAAACATCCAGAGAGCTTTAAACCAATCTTCACAAAAGTCAGAATGTACATAGTCAGGAGCTGGAAAAGAAACAGAGCACTGGGCCTGGAGGATAAAATTTTTTCGCTGGGATTTTTCATGGGCCACTCATTGCTAACATGGGAATTCCCAGAGACAGAGTTTTAATTTTTTTTTTTTTTTTTGCTTTTTTTGTTTTTTGATGGAGAGAGAGGCTAACTTTATACTCAAATATGTAAGACTGCCTGCCTCTTATGAATTTCCAAAAACAAAGCCATAGTCATCTTTCCATCAAATCATAATTTCCCTCTCTTTTGATGGCATTCAGTTATTAAAAGATGAAAATTAATTTTATATTAAAATAGCATCCCAAGAGCTGACTGAAAGAGTGCTTCAAAAACAAAGATGATTCTATGCAATCCAACCGCATACCCTTAGACTCCTGAGCTCTGGCTTGTCTTCTTACGTCCTACATTTACTTTCACCTTCTCTTTCACCTTGGAAATAGAGAAGACAGAGCTCTGATAGTGAAATGAAGCGAGAACAGGAACCCAATTCAGAGAGTAAATAACAACAACAAAATGCGGCATGTATAACCTTCTTTCAGGAGGTATGCGTAAGCAGAAAATTCTAGTCTTCTTAAAAGGAAGTTTTTAAGTTTTGGTGGAAATGCCATTGAAATGTATATATTCTCAATCTTTCTCCTTTGTTTTTGTTTGAGAGGGAGAAATTCCAGACTAGAAGATCATCTTCATCATGTTTTTTGGAGAAGCCCCAGTTTAGTAATACCATTAGCTGAAAACTATTTTTAATTCAGACATTAGCAACTGGCGTAAAACCCTACTTTCCACTTCTCTTGATTTTGCACTGACAATTTGGCAGCCCACTCTACCCTTAGGCCCAAAAGGGCCATCACATCCATAAGTCTGTATTTAGGAGATTCTGACAGAGATGAATGCATGAGGAAAGGTCAACAAATGCCCACAGGAGGATCAACATGCTAAAAAGATGTAAGAACGGCCCCAAACCACCGTCTCACTCATAATCAAAAATATTTCAACGACTCTAAATTACCATTGTGCAGAAACCAGATTAGCAAAAAATAAGAAGAGCTGACACTTTTATGACCGGTGGCCGTAAGGAACCAGGCCATCCAATACATCCCCGACAGGAGGGCAAAGTGGTTCAACCTTTCTGGAGGGATACTAGAGCTCTGTGATTCAACAGTCCCACTTTGGGGAATCAATTCTTTTTAGGTACACCTTCACAAAGCAAAATGATTTATTACATCTTTATTCATCACAGCACTGTGTGTAACAGCAAAAGACTGGGAAACAGCCCAAAGGTCCAGCAGTAGGGTTTGCTCAAATAAACCACGGTACATCCACATGATGGAAAACTTGTTATTCTGTGTGTGTATGAGAGAGAAAGATACTTGCAGAGACAGATGTCTAAAACATACTGCTAATTTTAAAAGGCAAGGTAAAGAAGAGTATACATACCATCTTTAATGAAAGAAGGGAGAAGAATTAAAAAACCATATATTCTTATATGCTTATATTTACAAGTTGCTACTTGCAGAGAATATGGGAAAGGCATGGTAAGATATCAGCAATATTTTTGAATTTGAAAACTTTTGATTTTTGTGAATTTTCTTTTTAAAGAAATTTTGGGGCTGGGCACAGTATATCATGCCTGTCCTCCTAGCACTTTGGGAGGCTGAGGCTGGCAGACTGCTTGAGCCTAAGAGTTCAAGACCAGCCTGGGCAACATGCTGAAACCTCATTTCTCCAAAAAACACGAAGATTAGTGAAGCATGGTGGCAGGCACCTATAGTCCGAGCTATTCAGGCTATTCAGGAGGCTGAGGTGGGAGGATCACCTGAGCCAGGGGAGTCGAGGCTGCAGTGAGCCGTGATTGAGCCACTGCACTCCAGTCAGGGTGACAGTGAGATCCTGTCTCAAAAAATAAAATAAAATAAATCTTGTAGGGAATTCTTGTAAGAAACCGTCAAAAATGTTTATCTTTGTGTCTGGTTATAATGCTTCTTGGAGACTATATATTACGTATTTTAAAAAATAAAGAGGTTGTATAAGAAATTTTCCCAGAAGTGTGAAGAAAAGGAGATTGGCATGGAAGAGATAAAGCTAAAGTGGAGTTCAGCAGCTCAGGAGGAGCCGGAGAAACCTGGGTTTAGGCAGGTAGGTTTTCATGCGAAAGTAGATCAGAGAAATCTCAGTTCAGAGCTCAGGAGGTGAGCACAGTGAGCTTGGAGAGGGTGATTTCTGCCCTGTGTTATATTACTTGCTGAATGTGGGTGGCTCTGAGCCCCCTGATATTTATTACACTCAGAAGGAAGTCAGAGAACTGTAGGTGAATGGGAGGCAAAGACAGGAACACTAGTATTACCTCCCAGGCAGCCTGCCAGGAGCCTTGATTTGATCTTGGATAAAGCATGCTGTTCGTCAAGTATTTATGTTAAAATAAAAGGGAGGATAAGGCATGTGCTGGAATATTCTGCTTAATTTGACAGAGATATTCCTTGAAAACTTGAGACTCCTGGAATTCTGTGTAATCAAATCATACTATAAACACAACAGGTGAATTTGTTATTTAAAGAAATTCTGTAAGAAACACTAAGGAATGCCACCTTCTGTTCTTTCTGCTTTGGGAATCTGAGTATGTCTCAAGACGACTGCATTTAACCAGGTTAAATGTGAAAGGCATTTTCACGTTTCTACATCTTCTGGGTTTCTTTTTCTTTTTTCACAAGGTATAGTGTTCCCAGAAAACATCAGATGGCCTAGGTCTGAAGTATGAACTGGCACCTTGATCCTCAGCACCACCGCCTTAGAAGGTAGATTCACTAAACATGGCTGATTCTATAGGCTGTGCAAATGCCTCCCAGAAGAGGAGCCAGAAGGAGGAAGTTGATTCTGACTACAGGCTTCCTAAAGGATCAACTTAAAAAAGCAAGCGAGTAGTACCAGTTGGCACTAAGGGGAATACAGATAAACTCTGAGTTTCTGGTACCTTTGGCAACAAGACTCTGCATTTCTTAGCATAAACTAGAAGCCTTTTTCCAGAAGCAGCAGCTACTCATAGGTAAGTTCCAAAGACTCCTGCAACCACTGTTACTTGCATCCTGTCCCCAAGGAAAAAGGCCTACAGCTGGTCAGTAAATAACACGAATCCCTTTCCACATTCCCAGTAGTTACTGCTACTCCATTCCCTGCACCAGCCCAACGACACAAGGGGTGCCAGTGACCCTGACAAGTATTAGGCAATACTGAGTGTGCTGGTGTTCAGCAATAAACAACATCAACAGCACCCCAAGTGCTGGTCTTTACCTGCTCCTCAGAGGTAATGAATTGAAGAAAAAGAAGCTCATCATAGGGAATGTGTACCACTGAATGTGTGTTTC
Organism: Cacajao melanocephalus; assembly: GCA_963573385.1. NCBI lineage: Eukaryota > Metazoa > Chordata > Mammalia > Primates > Pitheciidae > Cacajao > Cacajao melanocephalus. The sequence continues at coordinate 24,725 of CAUYLG010070687.1, forward strand.
CTGGCATATATAACCAATATTACTTTTTTACATGTACCCTGCTGACACACACCACAGAAAGCATGGTTTTATTCCTTCATTCCACTGGCCTTCATGAAGTTTATACATTTCCCAATAAAGCCTGACATGATAAGCCAAACGGTTAAGTGACAGGCTCTGCCAGCTGATGGCATCTAGAGGACTACTGTGGCTACAGGGGCTTTGAAAAGCAGAGCTGGTGCTAGCCACATCGTACCTGTGTGTGTGTTAAAAAAACGCCATCCCTCCATGTGCACCTAACCTTTTGCAGGCTGGATAGCACCAGAAAGAAGTTCCCTTTCATCCTAGCAGAGGCAATCCTACTCCAGGATGCATGTGGTTTTTGTTTGCTTAGTAGATGTGAGCCTCCCATTTGCCTCCTTGCCTAGGCACTCCTGTGCAGTGAACAACCTGTATAACAGTTCAAGGCATCCCTGTCAAGAAGTCACAATCCATTCTTTCCGCTTCCTGGCCAGACATCCAACTCTCCCATGACAACATCTGAACAGCCAATCATGACCTTATATACCCACATGAAGCCCCATGGTCTAACGTGCAGGCCATGGTCTAATAATTCAGATTATTTCATTAGCCTAGGTACAGATCAAAGGTTTCATTAGTCTAGGTACAGCTCAAAGGTTTCAACACCTTTCTAATTTGCCTGAGATTCTGGTTAAATAAACTTTGTATGATAATGTTACCTCAACAAGGTCTTTGATAAGCCTCAATAAAGTCCAAGAGGCTTTTAGATTTCGATTGCTCTTTCCATCCTTAGATTTAGCTCATGTTGGGATTTAATGGATTTCCGTGTAAGTCTTCATTTGAGAAAAGACTTCATGTTTTTCCTCAGCAATAATTTATCCCACCCTATCAAAAAAAAAAAAGATTTGAGTTAACTGCAAGCTTGGGGTCTGAGTCAAAGGGACCCAGTGGGGAGCTAAGGGTTTAGTGTCCAGTGGTCAAGGATGTCTTGACTAGTCCCATCTGCAGCTAAATAAAAGCCTGATCATTTCACATCAGTGAAGTTAAGATTCTACCTTTAATGGGTTCATGTGGGTTTGCACCCAGCCATTCCGAATGAAGGCAATTCTCTACACAATGCAAGTGCAGACATGGCAACTGATTCAGACTTCACTCTAGTGAGCATGTGCAAACTCAAGTTCAACCAGAGCTTATACTTCTCTCTTCCATCAACCAAAGGGGATCTTATGTCAATTACATCACCTTGCCTGCAAGAGGAGTGGTGGCCTGCTGTGTCAGAAAGCACACAGAATACAAAGCCTTCCAACTCTCTGGGCCCAAAGGCACCCATTTCTTATACAATTAATGAAAGTGAAAATTACAGAAGATTTTTAGCAACCATTCACTTTGACCTAAAGTAAGTTATTCTTGTAGCTACTAACCCTCCAGCAGAACTGAAAGTATTAAGTCTTAACAGCCTCCAACACTCCAGTTTTTATACAGTAATTCTCTGAAATGCAGACCCATTAAAAGAAGACAGAAATCCTCCTTGTCACAGGATGGCAACCAGACACTTCATAACTAAGCACTTTTATGATACCCAATAAAGCCTGACATGATAAACCAAACACTTAAGTGACACCAGAAATGATTTTCAAGAGAGACTCTCCAATAAACAGAATAATCCAGCTAGAAGTTACCTTCAGTCAAATCACCTCCACCATCTGCCCTGGATCCACGCTACCTGTTACTACTCTCCTGTTGTTCCCAAAGGAGAAAAGTGGGGCGTGGATCTGGAAAGTCACAACTTCCATAAAGTCAAGGTTGGTGGACTAGGTCTATATGCAGATCCTAATAACCCACTGGTAGACTCTTCAAATATTCCTCATAAAGATCAACCTACAAGCTTCTGAAAGGGCTTCTCTTTTACTGCTAAACAATTCTCACTGCAAAGGTTTTGACATTTAACTGAAGGACATTCAACTGCCATAAAGTGGTGCTTTTTCCAAAACAAAATCCTGCTATTTGTAGTTAATAAACCAGATTTGTTTTTTAGTAACTATTACACAAATGAATTATTTTTTAGTATTTGTAGTTAATAAATCTGATTTATTTTTTAGTAACTATTACACAAATGAATTACTTTTTAGTGTATATATAGAGGATTGTTGTGAAAAATAGGAGAAAAGCAGGGTGGGGGTGGGGAGCATCATAATCCCATCACCAGTTTGTCTGTATTTTCTTCTAGCCTTTTTTTATGGTTTAACAACACTTTTTAAGCTAGTTGTAATTGTAATAACACCCTGTAGCTGTGCACACTGCTTTTCCCCATTTTAAATTGTAACAGACTTCATGCATTACTGATTTTTAAAACTCTCTAATAAAAAAGAAATGGAATTGAGATTTGGGAGAATTTGTTTAACAAATTGATATTGCAAACCATTTCACATTTAAAAGACACAATGATGATTGCCTAATTCTCTTATTTTATAAGTATTATTTTGCAGGACTATTAAATTACTGAGCTTTTTTAGATTTGGGGGAAATGTTAAAATTTTGTACAGCTGTTTTCCTGTTACAAAAATAATGCATGCTCATTATACGACATTTAGAGAAAATTTCAGTAATTTAATGTTAATATTTATTGAATGTGGACTGTGCATCAGGCACTATTCCAAATGCTATACATAGATTAGTTCATTTATTCCTCACAACACTTCACTGAAGCACAGATTAAATAACTTGCCCACAGTCTACTCACCTAGACGTATGAGCCAGAAATCATTACGCTATGACGTTCTAGGAGTGAAAAGAATCAATAATTCATTCAATCGAATGCTTCAACTGCTTCAGTGCATAATGTCATAGGCAAGAAAAAAAATAATAACACTGTACCCTTTATAGTTATTTAAAATTATTATAAACCACATCTCTGTGTCCCAGTGGAGCAATTAGTAAAATGAGAAATCATCTGTGGCATGAGCTAAGATTCGGGTTCTGCCCAATTCTGTGCACCTGACATGCATTAAGACAAACACAAGAAGCTTTAAAGGGTTTGTTTTAAAGACGAAGACATTTAAAACATTTTTTAGATTTTAGAAAATGAGCCAACAATGTGGTGAGTAGATTCCCTGAATTAATTGAACACCTATTCTCATGAAAGTTTAAAAATAAAACAACCACTCACAATCAGCTTAACACTTCTTATGGCTTATCTCCTGGCCTTGGACATCAGTACATGCAAAAGTAAATAACCAGATACCCTTGGGTCACATTTTTTCATGCTTTAATTAAGAATTATACTTGGTTAAAGATGAATACTTCTGTTCCTGGTTCAATTTCCTACCTGGGGCTAATAAACACAATTATTTGAAATATAAAATCTCTGTAAATGTAATGGATAATGTAATGTTTCTGACTGTCAAAATTACTATGCAATTGTAACTTTAGTACTAAAAGCATATTAAAACTATTAATCTTTTAATCATAATTATTCATATTGCTGTGGTAGAAACAACACACACACACACACACACACACACCCACACCAGTTACTTTCCGTGGAATTTGAGACTGCTCTACCTAGCATTTCCAGAAGGTTCAAGCTGCCACCTTGCAATTCATCCAGTAGCCTGCTGTGTGAACAAGCTAGATAAATATCTAATAATTTTGACCATGTACTGTGTTAAGTTCAGCGTGTTTTCCCAAGATTGTTTCATATACTTTCTTTAAAGCCTTACAGATAGAGACCATTTTTATTCCCATCTTATAAATCAGACTGAAAAGGTTAAACAGCTAATATTCTCATCTAAGTCTGTCTGACTCTAAAGCCAACACCCCAAATCACTGTTAAACAAGCTTCTCTTCGAAGTTAGGGCTCAGAAAAATTTACTTGACTTTCACAGCTTTCCTTCCTAGGTTAAGCTTAAGCTGACATAAAACTCTAAAACAAAGCAAAACACAATAAATCACATATTTCTAAATTTGAATTTTTTTCCTGTTAGAAGTTTTCAACAATAATTTAAAAAGAAAACTAATTTGATATTGGCTAACCACTTTCTCCAGGTTTTTGACCATGAAGCCCTTTGCTCTCACACTTTTAACAAACCACAGATATTCTCTAACAAGTGACAACACAAATCCACAAATCTAATTGTTAGAGAGCTAGATTTTCAAGTAAGATTGGAGCTTTCTGGACAGGAAATTTTTATAATATCATTTTTTTAGGCTCTTGGGAAACACAGATTCACATTTTCATATATTTCTATACAAATCTAAGTGTTGTGTGCCCTATTGGGGGTTCGATATCTAGTAAATTACGCGGGTTAAATACAGCAAAAATAGTACTGCATTACTTATAAGGTCTAACGACGCAGTAGACTGTTCAGCATTTTTTGGACTTAAACCAGGGCTTTACGGCACCGGTTAACTATTAGAGAAGGCAAAGGGACTGAATATTTTATCTGAAAGTCCTTTTATCACTTAAGTCTCTGTAAAATGTTCGATTACTTTAAAAATTGTGCGTGTGTGTGTGAATCACATGTTAGTTTACTAGAAAAGAGGCTTGCTAGTACATACTATTTGGTAAAAAAAAAAAAAAAAAAAAAGAAAGAAAGAAAAAAAAAGAAAAACATAACAGCTCCTTACTTGAATGTGATTGTTTTGGCAATAGTAAAATTCAATCCTGTCGTTCTAGCGCTGCCTGCCTTCCTGGTTCTCCTAGGTGAGGGCCGCCATCCTGCGATAATTTACTTCGAGAGCTGAGAAGCGCTGGCAAGGGTGCAGTCTGGTGACTAGCACTTTTAAAAACAAAGCCAAACTCTGCTTTTAAAATAGAGAAGGCACAGACGCAGACCCTGCCTCTGACGACAGCCAAAAGATTCATTATAGACAGCCTATTCAGGCGAGGCTACAACCGCCCCAGGAAATATAAACTGTGTCGGCAAAGACAGCAGGGGGGAGAGGAAGTAACTGATGGGAAGGAAGCTAATCATGTGAAGTTTGTCCAACTCCACAAGGTCTAATAAATTCCCGTTTGTTTCCGCTGGGAGCAGCCATTAAACGTGTCCTGACACGTGGGCGCAGGAACCTCCCTTCTACCTCTGGTGTGGAGCGATTTCCTTCTCGATCCACTTGTTTGTATACAACCACGCCCGGCAGGATGACCACCAGATGACCGCCCGCGGCAGTGCCTCCACTCACTCCCATTTGGGCAAAGTTTCACTCCACCGCGGCGACTTGAACCAGAATCACGGCTTCCTTATCGTGAGTTATGAATGATTTAAGCCAAGTTTACAGGACACGCAAAGCGAGGGACGAGTGAGTGACGGGAGGCGCTAAGTGACAGCGTTTCAAAGTTAGCTTTAACTGATATACCCTAATTAAAATGAAAAACAGAAGTCACCCTGATCCACGGGATAATTGTCGGGGCAATAATTTTTTTTTTTTTTAAGAAAAAAATCACCCAAGACTAAGCCTCAGCCTCCCCCTTACCACCTGCAAAAACAGTCTGCAGAAGGGCGGCCTCGGGTCCCTGCTCCGGGGTCCCTCGCGGGGTGCGTCCTGTGGGCTACTCCCTCTGTGACCCGCTATTTCCCTGCTAGACCCCCAGCGCCCAGCGGGTTCCAAGGCTGCGCTCCCGCCGGCTGGTCCCGAGAGGTAGAAAGTAGGCAAAGGGGCGTGGCGTCCCTGTCGCCCCCAGATGCCAGCCCTCCTCCAGCGCCTGGCACCACCACGAGCCAGGGCTGGGAACACTGGGGCCTCCCAACTGGGCGCGGGGCACACGGCCGCAGGCTGGCGAAGAGGCAAGCTCGCTGGCGGGGAGACCTTTCCTTCCATCCCCAGCCCAAGCCCCAGCCCCAACTGTGGGGGCGCTGGCTTCCCGCGACCTCGGGCAGCCGCTCGTCGAGGGCTCGCGCGCCGTTTCTGCCTCTGGTCAGGGTGTCCCTGACCCCTTCTTCCCCCTCCCCCCGGTCTCCAGCGCCCAGCGCCCAGCGCCCCGACCAGTCCCCGCCCTCCAGGACACTCTTCCCTCCTTCCTTCCTTCCTCCGCTCCCTCCCTCCATCTCGCTTGCCAGCACCCGGGACTCGGAGGCGGCCCCCGAACTCGCTGGCCGACGCCCCGCGCTGCGCCCCGACCCCGCGGGGACCCGACTCGCCACCCGCGCCCGCCGCTGGGTGCTCACCCGTCTGCCGGTGCGCTGCCCCGCCGTCACCGCTGGGACTCGGTCTCTAAGGGCTCCTGGAGACGGCTCCGACCTCTCCTCCTCCTCCTCCTCCTCCTCCTCTTGCTCCTCCGGGCGCCGGCTCCGCCTCGCTGGGGTGGGCGGGGCGGCGGCGGCCCCGGGCTCCTTCCTCCGCGCCGGGCCCTGCCTCCCGCCCAGACGCCCTGGCTGTGCCTTCCTGGGCCGCGGAGCCCGCGTGGTGGCCCCGCTGGAGGAGGGGCGAGGCCCGGCCTGGGGAAGCTCGGTGGACGTCTGGCCGTCCTTGGTCGTCCTCCTTCCCCGAATTCTCACGGAGGACCTGAAGTTCGAGGACTTGGGGGCCCCCACTTTACGACCTGCCCCTCGGCGGGGCCGCCCCGACTCCTCGTAAGTTTCCTTCGCGTGCGAACGCCTCGCCAGCCCCTGTGCCAGCGGTCCCCAGGGCCGCGAGGATGAGCGCTGCCAAACCCCTACACAAAAGTTAGGCTCTGCTCCAGAAACTTCTGAGGAAAACACAGTAACATTTAAAGGGCCCTGGGGCCACGGAGAGATGTTTCCCAGAAAGTGGAGGTGTAACTGCGGATTGTTGAGTTTGTGGTACATCCACCTACCACGAGCTTCCCGTCCATCTGCCCCAACCCCGTGAAATTTGTTTCCTAATGTCCAGTACCTGGCAGAGTTCTGCCTAATGAATTAATTGGATTTGGTTGGTCTTTTCTGGAAGGGTTCAAAGTTGGGTAAGTGGAGGAGCCATTTCTACTTCCACAGATTTCGTGCTAGGGTCATTTGACAAACATTACCGAGCATCTGCTGTGTACCAAGCTCAGTGCTAAAGGTGATGGGAGAGGTACAAAAATGAATCAGACAGGGGCTTACCCTCTTGGAGTCCAGAAAGAGTAAAGAACCTGGATGTTCAGAAAATCACTCAGCGGACTTCTAGAGTATCCGTAGGTAAATGCTTTCTTGTTTGACAGGGTGGAAAGAAAAGAGGTGAGGCCAAAGTAGGTCACTTAGAACCAGTGTGGCGGAGTCCACACTTGGAGTCTGAAAGCATTGGTGAGAGATGTCTGTGTATTGAGTTTCACCAACTGAGGACAAGTGGGCCCTGGGGAATCTAAGAACTAAGGACTGCATTCAGGACATGATATTCCCTCTTGCTTTCCTTCTGACCCCTAGGCAAGTATCAGGTTGAATGAAATCATTTGCACATGTAGAAGAGGTGTCACAGGTAGAGTTAAGTGTATGAATGCATGCCTTGCCCCAGGAGTGTGGTCTTAGCAAGCTGCTGATGGCAGTGCTTGTTGGGGTGCAAGCCACAGACTGCCAGAGGGGTCTTCATTTCCTGTTCTGTTGAGCATTGGGAAATGCTTGACTGATTCACATATACTCACAGTTCAAAGGATGCACCTGAAACAGAACAGCTTGCCACTACAGGGACTGAGATGGTGGCATACTGGGGTTTGTATGTTTTGGCCACAGACCACAGAATAGACTCCTCTAAGCCATACCACTAATTTCCCTTGCTGGGACACTTCATAGTTTAATAAGTGCTTTCATGTACTTACTCTTCTCTCATTAGTCTCTTGAAAAAACCTGGAAGCTGGAACACCAATAACTTAAGTGGCTTGTCGAAGGTTTTCTAGTTGCGTGCTGTTCAAAGTGTGGTTCATAGAATAGTGACAATCTGCAAACCGTTACCCATCTACAAGGGGGTGAGCATGGAAATTGAAGTGATTATGTAGAAACTTAACAGCAATTTGACTGACAGAGTAATTTTATGTCTGTTGAATCGTTTAAAATGCAGCTTTGTATTTTGTCTGTTTATCTCATTTTTCTCTTAAGTACAAAAGCATCTGCCTGCAACAGATTGAAAATAAAATAGCACAGATAGTTTGAGAAGCATTGATTATTAGGTTGGTGCAAAAGTTATTACTGCAATTACTTTTGCACCAACCTCATAGCAAGACAGGAAGATAAGCGCTAATACTTAACCAGCACTTTCTGCATGGCGGATGTTGCTTTAAGTGCTTTATGGGTTTCAAACCTTTTAATCCTCCTAACAACTCAAGGACGCAGTTACAGTAAGGTTAGATCACACAGAGCAAAAGTGACAGAGCCAGGATTCAAACCCTGGGTTGCTGACCCCATACTTTGTGCTTTTATCCGTGGGCCTTGATCCAGTGTCCTTTCTACTCTGCTGATGTTTCTCAAACGTCAGTGATTCAGATTCCATTTTCATACCACTGTAACATTTATTTATTTATTTTATTTATTTAGAGATGGAGCCTCGCTCTGTAGCCAGGCTGGAGTACAGTGGTGTGATCTCGGCTCACTGAAATCTCTGCCTCCCAGGTTCAAGCGATTCTCCTGCCTCGGCCTCTTTGACTCACTTTTGTTATTTTGTTAGTAACTCCAAGTTACTGGCAGTTAGTAACTCCAAGCATGTAATCATGGGCTTGATAAGCAAGTGTCAATCTTTTACCCTAGTTCAAGTTAAATCACATGCCTAATTCCAGCAATCTCTGTCAGTGCTTGGCCATACCCCCTCCAGCCCTTTTCTAGTTTCGTGCACACTAGTTCCAGGCATGCTTTCTTTCCCATCTGCCAGCACCTGTGTCTTATTGTCAGAGTACCAGCTCCAGCTGCAGGATTTGCTTTGCCTGGGCACAGGACAGCTGGAAATGCCTAAAATTAATGTCCTCTACCTACATCCGTAGGCTTTAGCCGGTGTGGAGGAATAAATGTTTCAGCTCCTTTGCCCATATTTGTGATAACTCTGGTTGGATTCCATGAGTCTATTTGGTTTCTTATTTTTGTTTTCTTTCTGTAGCCTTCTTTTAAACGTTTTTTCTTCCCTTTTTTTATGTTCTTGCTATAAAATAGTTAATGAACTATTTTCTACCCCTTCCCCCAGTGGCATTCAAAACAAATAAATCAGTTGCCTATGAAAGAGTGCAGTGGAGTGGAGTGAAATTTATGCTTATGAGATAAGGTCTTTGGGATGAAGTCTTGGTTTTGCCATGAACAAGCTGTGTAAATTTGGGACAGTCACTTAACTTTGTTGGGTCTCTGCTTGTCTTTAAAATAAAGGTATTGTAAGAGAATGTCTCTCAAGTCCCAATTCTAGGGAAATTAAGTTTTATTTTTAAAAAGTGGCTTTCTTGGCCATATAATCCCTCGTGAGGCAAGCAAGAGATGTGGTTTTATAATTCAGGACAGTTGATTTTTTAAATGAATTGTGATTCATATGTCAATCTACTGTGAATTTCTATTCAATATTCAATAACAGCACTGTAGCTAAAGGATGAGTCAGAAAGAGATGAGGCAAATCAGTTAGTCTCTGGGTGATTAGGTCTCCACAGACTTTAGAACAATTCTTTTTTTTTTTTTTTTAAGAGATGGGGAAACTTACTTCAGAACAATATTTTTGGGATATCAGCTTTTGTTCCCTGTGGATTTTATTGGTCCTATTGCACATGGCTACACTCTTTGTCTGGACCTGCCCTGGAAGGTAGGGAGAGCTCCTTCCTTCTGAGTGCATCACCTGGGTATAAGTGTCTTCCAAACTGGTTTTTCTGCTCAGTCAGAGGCTGCCATATTTCCATGCAGAAGTTAGGTCAAGGAGAAGCACCTACAGTCTTGGAAATCCCCAAGTAACCTGTTGAAACATGTATTGCCACAGGCAGGAGCTATGACAAAAACTGTGGCTACAGATCAGAAGGCAAGTTAGCATAGTTCCATACTCACATAGGTGGTAACCTTCAGAGGCCTAGGTGGGAGTGGCCCAAAATGGAGGCATCCGTGCAAGTTAGTTGATTACTAACTCAAAATGAGCTTTCTGGCTTATTACTACAATAGGCCCTGTCACTCTAGAGAGTGGAACTCCCCAGATACTGTTGTCTAGAAGTCAAAAATATAGGCTCAAGGGTTAATAAATTTCCTATCATTGGAAGAGTTCAACCAGCAGTCACTAAGAAAGTGATGTAGAGGATATCAGAGATGCAAACCGAATGCCCATCCAGTCTAAAACATTTTGGAAAAAAGATACAGATCTAAACATATTCACATGAAAAGATGCCCTCAATGCATTCTTGAACCTAGGTAGCAGGTTATAGACCGTCATGTGTAGAATTTTCCATTCATGCATAAAAAAGCATACATACACATGAGTCTCTTCTATAAGTGTATCTGCAATGATGTTTGGCAAAATATTAACATAGATTTTCTCAGTGTGGTAAGATTTCAGGTAACTTACCTTTCTTTATACTGCATGAATTTTTTCACAATGAATGTGTAGCTTTTCTATAAATCATGTCTTTTTTTTCATATTATAAATGTATCTTTGTTTTCATAATATAAAAAGACAAAAGGCATTGTGTAGACCAGGAGTTGGCAAATTATGGCCAGAGGACCAAAGAACCACATCTTTTTGTAAATAAAGTTTAATTGGAATACAACCACACTCATTCTTGTCGCTATTGTCTATGGCTACTTTTGTTTTACAATGGTAGAGTTGAATAGCTGTAACAGAGCTTATGGCTTGCAAAACCTAAAGTATTTATCTGCCCCTTTAGGGAAAAAGTGTGGCAACCCCCAGTATAGACAACTGAACTGGAAAATGTTTTCAGTATGGCAAATTGCAACCTAGATTTTACATTTTCAGATTTTGATTTATGGCTCATGCCTGTACTCCTAGCCCTTTGGGAGGCCGAGGTGGGTGGATCACCTGAGGTCAGGAGTTAGAGACCAGTCTGGCCAACATGGCGAAACCCTGTCTCTACTAAAAATACAAAACTTTGTGGGGTGTAGTGGTGCGCACCTATAATCCCAGCTACTTGGGAGGCTGAGGCAGGAGAATCACTTGAACCCAAGAGGCAGAGGTTGCAATGAGCTGAGATTGCACCACTACACTCCAGCCTGGGCAACAAGAGCAAGAATCCGTCTCAAAAAATAAAAATAAAAAATGTATAGGCTGTATATTTTAAAGTATATCCCAGTTCTGAGTAGTGATTATAACAGGGCAAAATGACAATATTAGTATTTGGGTAGCTGAGGTCTGTATATTGTCCTTTTTCTTCCTCTTCCTTATTCTTTTCCTCCTCCTCTTCCTCTTACTTCTCATTCTCCTGATAAGATCACCATCTTCTTCTACAGTTTGCTTTCAGATGCTGTTCCACTTGAGAAAGTGCCAGAAGGAGAACTGAGGTTTCCCTTTCCTGGCTTGGGTCTCTCCAAGACAGAATAATTGAGGAAGTCCTTGACAAAATAAATTGTCCTGGCAGAAGAGGGGCAAGGTCCTAAAGAATAGACCTGCCTGGAGGAGAAAAAACAGGGAAGCTGAAGGAGCCCAGCTGAAGAGGAGGGGAGGGTGTCAGGCTCCAGAGGAAAGGCTGGGAATTGGATGGAGTAGATCTCTTTTTTCCCCTTCCCCCATGACACCCTTCCCACATGATCCATCTAGGCTCCAGATATACAGAGGAGGCTTGGGGATTTTTCTCCTTCACAGTCAGCAGTATCCAGCGTCAAAGCTCCCGTTTGCAGAACTCACATGAGCAAGGCTAACTAATGCCAATCTGAGCAATGCCAGGCCCTTGCTCATTTCCAGAACTCAGCCAGAAAAGCTGGATATTGGCCTTGACATGGAATGTACTCTTGATACCAAGCAATTAAATGATTCAACAGAAACACGCTCTTTGTCAGCCACTCACCTCAGACCTTCCCTGAAGAAAACATAGGCCCCTGCAGTGTCAGAAAGAAAAGCAGCCTATGAGATGATGATTAGATTATTGGTTAATCTATAGCCTATGCTATTGGGTTTTGACTCATACACAGGCAATTCTGTGGACCTGTAAGCGAAGTTAAAATGGGAATGGAAAGTATTTGCTCTGGCACTTTGATGACAGACCTGTTCATTTCATTTAGCTTTGGATACTGGCGAGAATGGAAAGTACCCAGCCTGCAACCTCAGTGACTCCAATTTACACTGTTCCCAAAATACACAAGATGGTTTTTCAGAATATGGGGGAATCTCAGAAAATGTAATACAATGCTATTTTCTTTCAGTATTCCAGTATTACTTTTTTTAGAGTATAGAAATCCTGGCATTGTTGGTTTTATTCAGTTATATCATTATTTTTTTTTTTTTTTTTTTTTTTTTTGAGATGGAGTCTCACTCTGTCACCCGCCTGGAGTACAGTGGTGTAATCTTAGCTCACCACAACCTCCACCTCCTGGGTTCAAGTGATTCACCTGCCTCAGCCTCCTGAATAGCTGGGAATACAGGAGTGTGCCACCATGCCCAGCTAATTTTTTGTACTTTTACTAGAGATGGGGTTTCACCATGTTGGCCAAGATGGTCTTGATCTCTTGACCTTGTGATCCACCAGCCTCAGCCTCCCAAAGTGCTGGGATTACAGGCGTGAGCCACTGCGCCGGCCTTTTCTCAGTATTTTTTAAACATAAAAATATGAGCCATTTCTGTCTTGAGACTACCCAGAGAATTACATACCACATTAAAATGTTAAAGGTAATAGAAGTGCATTAGTTTAAAGAGTGTTCTGACCATATTCCTCACCTGTTTAAATCCTCCACAGGTTGTTTTATTTCCTATTTCCTGGATTACTAGGGATGTTGAGCACATTTTCTTCTATTTATTAGTCATCTGCAGTCCCAATACCAATTTGGGCATGGATCTACTTGCAGAGGTCTTTGATGGATTGTGCTGGATATTTCTGTATTCCTATAAATATCCTTGAGCTTTATTCTGGAATATAGTTAGGTTATTTGGAAACAGATTTATCCTTTCAGTTCTTGCTTTTAAGGTTAGTTTAGCTGGATTGGAGCAGTTACCGCTCTGGGTTTTTTGCCTCTATTGAAGCAAAAGGGGACTGTGTGTCTATCCAGTGCTCCATAAATCTTGAGATTTTTTCAGCCTGGATGGTGGAAGGAGGGACTCTTCCTTACCCTGTGTGATCATCAGACACTGTTCCCTCTAATCCTTGCACATGGTTCTTTTCTCAGCCTTGGGTAGTTGCTTCACCTGCAAGAACCCATCATCGCTCATCATATTCATGCTAGTTTCTGGGTTTTCTTTCTGTACAACTCTCTTCTCTCTGGTTTTCTGTCTTATGAATTCTGATTGCCTTAATCTCTTCTTGTCTCCATCTCCTTAACTCACGGAATCCACCAGATTCTTCCTGAATTGTCCCTCTTTGCTGTGGCCTGGAAACTCCCTCAAGGGAGTGTGCTGGGGGAGTTGTAGGACACACCTCATCTGTTTCACATCTCTCAGGGATCACTGTCCTCTTGTCACCTGATGTACAGTTTTATCCTAAAGATGGACTTGACAATTGAACAATTTTATTAAAAACCTCACTTGATAATTGCAAAAGCCTCTTTTCTGGTTTTTCTGACTCCAGTCTCCAAGACAGTTCTCTGAGGTGCAGGAAAAAATGTGAGTAATTGTAGCTACATTTAATTTTTGTTTTTTCCTTTTGTCATTATGGTAGGTCGGGTATATAATTTACAAAGACACATATGTTGTTTCATTTGTTTTACCCATTTTTAGGGTGCTACAGGTAGGAGAGCAAAGCTAGTTCTTTACTCTATCTTGACTAAAAGTAGAAGTTGCCCCTGTCACTCTAAAACATGCATTATTCTTCTTTTTAACTTACTGTTGAGGAAGAAGACCCAGGCATCTGGGATCACCTCCCCCTTGACTTCCACACTGCATTTCAATAGAAGAAAAGGCTGGCCAACTTGCACCTCCTAAATCACCTTCCTGTAAATAGCAGGCATGGTGTGGGGGAATCTCTGTGGAAGGCATTGTTTTTCCTTTTTTTTTTTTTTTTTTTAACTTTAGGTTCCGGGTTATATGTGCAGATCATACAGGGTTGTTGCATAGTTGCATACATAACTAGGTGGTTCACTGCCTCTATTCCCCCTTTGACTATATCCGGCATTTCTCCCCATTTTATCCCTTCCCACCCTCCCCACCCCCTACTGTCCTTCCCCTATTCCCCCCTCAACTGTCCCCAGTGTGTGATGCTCCTCTCGAGTCCATGTGTTCTCATTGTTCAACACCCGCCTGTGGGTGAGAACATGTGATGTTTGGTTTTCTGTTCTTGTGTCAGTTTGCTGAGAATGATGGTTTCCAGATTCATCCAAGTCCCTGCAAAGGACACGAAGTCATCATTTCTTATGGCTGCGTAGTATTCCATGGTGTACATGTGCCACATTTTTTTTGTCCAGTCTATCACTGATGGGCATTTGGGTTGGTTCCAGGTCTTTGCTATTGTACACAGGGATGCAATGAATGTACGTGTGCATGTGTCTTTATAGTAGAACAATTTATAGTTCTTTGGGTATATACCCAGTAATGGGATTGCTGGGTCAAATGGAATTTCTATTTCTAGATCCTTGAGAAATCGCCACATTGTCTTCCACAAGGGTTGAATTAATTTACACTCCCGCCAACTGTGTAAGAGTGTTCCTATTTCTCCACATACTCTCCAGCATCTGTTGGCTCCAGATTTTTTAATGATTGCCATTTTAACTGGTATGAAATGGTATCTCAATGTGGTTTTGATTTGCATTTCTCTAATGACCAGTGATGATGAACTTTTTTTTATATGTTTGTTGGCCACATAAATGTCTTCTTTTGAGAAGTGTCTGTTCATATCCTTTGCCCACTTTTTGATAGAAGACAGTGTGACGATTCTTCAAGGATCTAGAACCAGAAATACCATTTAACCCAGCAATCCCATTACTGGGTACATACCTAGAGGATTATAAATCATTCTACCATAAAGATGTATGTTTATTGCAGCACTATTTACAATAGCAAAGACCTGGAACCAACCAAAATGCCCATCAATGACAGACTGAATAAAGAAAATGTATCATGTATACACCATGAAATACTACACAGCCATAAAAAAGAATGAATTCATGTCCTTTGCAGGGACATGGATGAAGCTGGAAACCATCATTCTCAGCAAACTAACACATGAATGAAAAAACCAAACACCGCATGTTCTCACCCCTAAGTGGCAGTCGAACAATGAGAACACATGGACACAGGGAGAGGAACATCACACACAGGGCCTGCTGGGTGGGGGTAAGGAGGGGAGGGAGAGCATTAGGGGAAATACCTAATGTAGATGACGGATTGATGGATGCAGCAAACCACCATGGCACATGTATACCTATGTAACAAACCTGCACATTCTCTACATGTATCCCAGAACTTAACGTATAATAAAAAATAATAACAACTTATATTAGACTCAGTTTAACTGTTTTATTTGACATCAGGTGTTGAAAATCTTTTTGAAGCAGCCATGTATGCCTCATGCTCCATTTGCCTTTAAATGTGAGTTCACTCTTTCCTAGAATAGTGATCAGCAAACAACAGCTTATACTCTAAATTCTGCTCACTTGCTGAGTGGTTAGTTGTTTTTTGTTTTTTTGTTGTTGTTTTTAAAACAGGGTCTCACTCTGTTGCCCAGGCTGGAGTGTTTGCAGTGGTGCAATCTCCGCTCACTGCAGTGTCAACTTCTCAGGCTCAAGCGATCCTCTCACCTCAGCTTCCCACGTAACTGGGACCACAGGCGTGCACCACCACACCCAGCTAATTTTATTTGTATTTTTTGTACAGATAGAGTTCTACCCTGTCACCCAGGCTGGTCTCGAACACCTGGGCTCAAGCAATTCTTCAGCCTCAGCCTCCCGAAGTGCTGGAATCCCAGGCCTGAGCCACCACACCTGGCCGGCTGACTGTTTTTGTAAATAAAGTTTTATTGGAACCGTTTGTGCCCATCTGCTTGCACATTGTCTGTGGCTACTTCTGTGCTACATCAACATAGCTGAGTAGTTCCAGCAGAGCCCATGTGGACCACAAAGCCTAAATAATTTACTGTCTCTCTTTTTGCAGAGTTTGCCTACCTTTGTTTGTGAAACTGAAATCAAACTCCTCAGCAAAGTATCTGAGGCCCTCCATGATCTTGCTGTGCCTCTGATTCAGACTTTCAGCTTCAACTCTCCATAAACACTCATTTTGAACATTTTTCTCATTCCCAGCACCTGCCAACATTTTAAACAGTTCTTTGCATCCCCTTCTCCCTGTACTTACGAGTGCTCAGATTCCCACCTACTCCTTCTGACAAGCTCTCTTCAAGGCTGTGGTGAGGTAAGTGTCAAGAAGATTGAGTACTTAGAAAGATGTCTGACACACAAGAAACAGTTAAATACTATTTAAATACTATCATTATTACTGCTGTTACTCTTATTGTTACATGCAATATAAACAAGCTAGTCCCCCACTTTTTTCATTTTTCAAGTTGTCATCCATGAAACACAAATTTAATATTGCATCATACAGAATTATGTTAGTAAACATTAACACAACACATAAAGTGCTGAACACGTGAAGTTTAAATATTAAAAGATTTGGCTGTGCAAGAAATTCCCTCCTTGTTTGTTCACCCAACCCAAACCCTAACTACCCATATAAAAGAAGATAAGTCAAGAAACTGAAACCAGTCTGAAAAGATCAATTTGGGATCATTTCTGATGCTGGTATTGACAGTCTGAAATGGAGGACAGCTGAGTGCAATAGTAGCATAAAAGGTGGTACCTTGAAACAGCAGACTAACCTTTATAAACTGTTGCAGGATCTTCATTGTTTATTCAATCTCTAGATTTATAAATGATTTTTTTTTACCATCTTGTTTTATACCAATTCCAACTTTTCCTTCTCTATTTGTACCATTGAACAGAATATTAGTCACGGAGCTTACTGATAGCAGGGGAAGAGAACACATCTTAAAAATACACCATGCACACCAAATGGATCTTTAATTTTAGGCTGCCATTCCTTTCACTGAGTTCATCTCAGGGTTTCCTGCAGTGTGAATACTAACAGAGTGCCTGGACTGCTTTTTTCTTACAGATGCATGAACTGGCACTAGAAGCATTCATCAGAAGGGGAAGGAGCTCGCCAAGGGCTCACTGAGTAAAGAGCTATTAAAAGCTGCACAGGAAGTCATATGGCACAAATGTTTATGCCAAACTTCTCTTGGGCGCCAAACACCTAATGTTTAATTTTGTAATGGATGACACGAAGACCTAATTACACATAGATATGTGTTCAAAACAAGAATCAAAGTTTTGTGCTGAGCTTGGTTGTTCAATCGCAAATCCTGTCCTGCTGATGATATGTGTTTTGGAGTTGATAGGGAAGGAAACATCTTCTCACTCTCAAAATTCCAGAATGCTGGAAAAAAATTTATTAAATAAACTTTATGAAATATCATCAAACTGAAAATGGGGAAAATGAAATTCCCTAGTGCCAGAAGGAAAGAAGGAATAACAAGACAAAATACAAATGGAAAATGAATGCACAGATGCCTCTCTGGAGCATCAAATGAGGCATAGTGCATAACGGCCTCAGCTGGGGCTCTAATATCCCTGCCAGAAGGAACTGGCTGCCAAGATCACAAATTCTATTGGAATGAAAGTACCAGTAATAATAATATCTCTGAAACAGGATCCAGAAAAACAGTCCCTAACAGCCCACATCAGGCTGGGAAGCTTGCTACATATATACTTACTACTCTTATTCCTGTTTTGCAAATGAAGGAAGTAAATTCTTCCCTAAAAGATTAACTGTGCAACACAGCTCAGGAACTGAGAAAGCACTGGGTCTTCATCAAAGAAGCAAATAAAGAATATATTTCAAGAAATAAGAGAAGTCTCTTCAATGAACAGAGATAGGACTGCAAATGCAAAACAGAGCAAATAGCCTAAGAAGGAAAGGTAACAATAATAGAAACGATAATAATAGCTAGTACCTGTGCTTACTGGGAACCAATTTCTACATTAGATGTTTAAATGCATTATCAGATCACCCTCTTAAAAACTCTGTGAAGTTATATTAATATTCAAAGGTTTGACAAATCAGAATACAGAGGCTTAGAGACGTTAAATGGTTACAAGTTTCTAAAGTTAAGAAGCGGTGGAGTCAGGATTAGAATCCAGGTGAGTATGGTTCCAGAGCTTGAGCATATAACTGTCGTGCAATACTGCCACAAACAGTAACAAACTCTCACGTCACCAGAGAATCATCAAGGGACATTCGTATGTCCCAGGGTTAAGAAAAAAGAGACATGTATCAGAATATATAATATGCTTGTCTTTACTAGTTTTGAAGTCAGGCTGATTAACCATCCTATTTGTTAAATGCACTGATTGGAGTACCACAGTCAAGCCTACTTGGGCTGATTCAAAGCAACTCTGCTATTTGAGAGAGCCAAAATTCTAGGGATTGCTTTCACTTCTGACAATTTCAATCTCACCGTCACTGGATGCGGTATTATTGTCTTTTTACAGCTAACAATACAGAGATTCAGATAAATTGGGTAATTCATTCAAAGTTACAAAGTTGGCTCGTATTTAAACTCAGGTCTTTCATAAGATGTATGTATTCTGGGTAAGCAAGCACCCATCCACAGGTATATGACCACCAGGAGGGGTGCCAAAAACCAACCCTTACTTTGCTTAACTTCAAAAATACAACATAAACTTATCACTTATCTGTTTAAAAACTGAATTCTTTTTGTTATTCTGACATGATGAACTGGTTGTTGACCAAATTAACATAAAGCCAAATTAAGACCAAAAACAGTTAAATTAAATGTATGGAGATCATACCAGCAAACCAGGCTTTCTGACTCAAGCCCAGCATTCTCCCACCCAGATCACACACCCTTGTATTGTAGCATCTATTGTTCTTGGCATTCAGAGACAGAGATAACTAGATAGTCTCATTGGTTTAATTGTACTGGTTTCATCTTGTATTTTCCAGCTAAGTATATTTCAAGAAGTAGAGCCCCTAGGATTACATAAATCTCACCAGGAAGAGTAAGGTCATCTTACTGATGAATAGTTACGATTTCTCCCCCCTTTTTTATAATGTGGCTCATAGTCTTTCGCAAAAGCCACAGCTTGAATCACATTTATAAAAATACCACTGAATTACACCCTCTAGGCAGGAAAATTGGTTTAGTGATTCATGATCTCAGTATCTCTTTTCAGTATCCCGTTTATTCTATAATTTCATCATTTTTTTCTTTTCCTTGCATTAGAAGAAGATAAGCAAAGAAATAAGCAGAGAAAGAAAACACAAACCACATCACAATTTGCTGAGTGAATCAAACAAAAGCACTGTCACAAAACTGGGTTGCATCCCATTAAAGAGACTATCCAGAACAACAGCAGAGCCCATAAGAAGCTTAAAAGCTGCTCCAGCATGGGCAAAGGGCAAAACTGCTGTTGAACCTAATGGGATTTTATCTCTACAGCACATGCACAGCTACAAGCAGCCAAAGAGTGGCGGAACAACGTAAGTGTTGACTCTTGAGATGCAGAAAACATAAGACCATCCTTCCATTTCTGAGTGACAAGCTTTATATCTATAGTCCAGACCTCCCTCTCTCACACATGTGCACACATACGTGCCCAAGCACACAAGCAAACCCAAATGGAATGTTGCATCATCAACTTCCAGAGTCATCTGGTTACTATTTTGTTGATGACCTTACAATATTTAAAATCATGGAGAAGTCAGTTTGGAATATCCTATTTACCACTCTTTATGAACAACTGGAAAAGGAACTTGGAAGGTAACAACACAAGCCCTACCATTCCTTTGGTGCTCTGGTTTTACTCCATCCCCCAAATCAATTTGCTTTAGTCAAAAATTGAAGTGGCGATTTGTCATGAGTGGGCAAGTGAGATAGAGAGGATCTGTGAGCCTTTCCTAATCAACAACTAAAAGTGGGTACACAAGGGAAAATAATCCACTACAGAAATACTGGGGGCTTTTCTTCAAATGGTATTCCGCCAGCAGGGCTTTAACAGTTCTAAGTTAACGGACTACCACCACAAATGACCCCTTCTACAATTTATTCATATTTATTCTGAATCCCATGTCTATTAGCCATATATAAAATCTCTTCAAAGCAGGACTACTCTGGAAGGTCTCAGGCGATTATCAGTCTGGTGTAATTCACTCATTAATTTATTCAACAAGTATTTCTTGACCATGTGCTTTATTCCAGGAACTCTAAAATGCACTGGAAATAGAAAAACCCATAAATATTATGTTTTAGGGACACACACAACTAACCAGACAAAATTCCATATGGTTCAATATTTTAAAATTAGACATTATCCTACTTTGAAGAGACTGAAATATGCATTTTTCAGGAATATTCTTAACATCTAATGAAATTGAAGCAAGTGATAGGTATAAAGACTAAATTAGAAAAATAATCTCAAAAACAATGTAACTGTTTCCTCCTCCTTGGTAGAGTCTGTTCTGTTTAAAACATAAGCCTCAAGTTTTACCTTTTGGGGTATATGGCAAGCAAGAAAAATTATTTCTTATCTTCTTTGAATAAGATCATCTCGTAAAAATTAACCAACTTCCCTTTATTCCTTTCTTCCCAAAATGTTTGCTAAAATGAAAGGAACACACACTTTATATATTTTTTCTATTGTTTTTCAGATTATTTCACAGCTTGAACAATGGGTCATTATTTTAACTATGCCTAGTGTAGAAAATGCTAAGAAAAACAGAGAGGAGATGCCCGTTCTCTACTCCTGGCCTCCCTTCCCCTTTTTTATGGAATCAGCTGTCCCATCTTAATGTGACCACCTTAGAAGGTGGTCCTTGACACCTATCCTGTGCCCATTTTATTATCTATTAATTAGCCCTGAATCACAGAGGTTAACATGAGTGTATACATTTTAGCTGGAAGTGAAGAAATATTACCCCACCCAAATAAACCACCAAATACTCTAATGTACAAGCACTGAAAAACTCTTAAGTGAAAATCTCCAGTGGGTTGAGGTTTTTCCCTTTTCTTTTCCTTCTTTTTCCTCTCTCTTTTCTTTGTTTCTCTTTCTATCTTTCTTTCTTTCAGCATGTATTTATTAATCTTTCCATGCCTACACAGTGCTGGGCATTGAGTATATAAAGTTGAAGAAATCAATACTGAAGAACCTCTGGAAGCCATCACTGGAGGATTTTTGTTTAAGTGAGATAGCTCCTCTACTCATATGGCTATCATTCCGATACCCTCAAACTGATATTAAAAATAAACTATTAAGTTTTATCAACCAACTCTTGAAAACAAGGGACTAATATCCACTGGCTAGAAATATTAGCTGCTTGGTTTTGAAAATAAATTTATTTGAAACATTTCTGTTTTCCCCTGAAAAAGTTTGTGCTACAGATTACAGATTTATCATCCTAACAATATATCATTTTTATCAGCAGGTATCTAATTTTCTTCCATTGGTTGGCTAAAGAAAAAAGACAATTTGTGGTCATATTATTCTTTTTGAATGATGTGGCAAGCAAAGCCCTTCAAATATGACTCCAGCCTCCATCCCAGCCTCAGTTCTCATCACCCCCCATTTCCCCCAGGCCTCCCCACCTTGCCACCCCACTCTCCACTATGTGTGTTAAAGTCAACTAAAATTATCTGTGCACAGGCCTCAAATATTTTAATACCTTCATGGTTTGATCCAGGAAACTTTTGCTTCAAAGGGCTTTCCCTGCCACTTTCTTATTTACTTTGAAAACACCCAGCTTACCCTTTAAATACAAAGTCAAACGTTACCTGTTGTGTGAGACCCAGGGTTCTCTGATAACCCCACTGTGCACACTCACACCCTCAGCAGAGTCTATCACACAGTCAGGGGTAGGGGGGCACAGGCTTCCATACAGCATCAGCCTAAACTGGCATACATAAGTTTCTGCTTATTTCTAATCAGTGCAAGTTCTAGTGAATCAGATTTACCCATGGATTTTGAACTAGAGAAGTGTCTATAATTATTGTTGTTATCTGCTTTGTTATGCTATGATTCTATACTTTGGTGTGATTTATCTGAAGATTATAAAAGAAGGCAGTTTATACATATTCCTGAAAGGAGATGATGGAAAAAGCAAATACAACATAGTATCTCAGTAATTTCTCTAGTTTTATGAACAGAGTCCAGGAAAATTATATCAAAGCCTACAGTAAGAGGAAGTACAGGTAAAATCTAAAGGATCATCATTAATGAGGGACATAATTAAGATTTCTGGCTCTGAAAATCCAAGGTAATCATAGCTGCCTAAATAGAAATCTCAACACTTTCTCCAAAACACTGTGCAGATCAACAAGTACAAACAAATTCACATAAACAGCATATTTTCAGCATAAACTACAATTTTTAATTACTTGTATCAGGAAAAGTAAATACTGATTTCCAGCAAAGCTTTCTCTAAAACTCCCACCATAAGCCTATTCAGAAAGCTGGGGTTGGAGAAGTGGAAGAAGGGGAGAAAGAGCAGAGAGAAGAGAATCCAGAAAAAATGTGCAGAAGACAAAAAGGAGGTTAATGAAGCTGAAATCGTCCTTAGTGATGAGATGCTTACAGAGTCCTGGAAGATCAGAGCACTGACTCCAGGGAAAAAACTTTAAATTCAGTATGATACTTAAGGAGTTGGTCATAAAAAGAAATATCCTGGAGGAAAAGAGAATAAAAGGGAAGGAAAGAGGTGCCCGTTAGAGATTGGCCAAAGAAAAAAGTGAGGAAGGTTACTACAGAATCCTCCCATACAACATTTTTTAAATATGAAAAATGAAACACACACCACCCTATGATGGACTGTCCCTCTCTGCCCCACTCCCATGTCATCTATTAAAGAAATTGCAATCTTCTACTCTGACAGAAGATGGCAACCTTGGAGAACAACTCTGGAAACCACCTCAGATGGTTTGGCTGTGTCACCATCCAAATCTCCTCTTGAAATGTAGTTCCCATAATTCCCATGCGTGGTGGGAGGGACCCAGTGGGAGATCACTGAATCATGGGAGTGGTTTCTCCCATAGTGTTCTCATGGTAGTGAATAAGTCTCACCAGATCTGGTGGTTTTACCAGGGGTTTCTTCCTTTATATCTCCCTCATTCCCTCTTTGCATGCTGACATCCACGTAAGATGAGACTTGCTCCTCCTTGACTGCTGCTATGATTGTGAGGCTTCCCAAGCTGGTAGAACTTGGGAAATTCTATTAAACCTCTTTCTGTGTAAATTGTCCAGGCTCAGGTATGTCTTTACCAGCAGTGTGAAAACAGACTAATACATTTTCACTTCAAGAGAAATCAAGTAGACAAAATAATGATCTAGAAAACCTAAACAAGACCAGTAACATAAATTGTATGAGTATATACTGAATTTTATATGCCAAACCAGTCAATCAAATATATAGGTATGTGTAACTGTTTTCTATACAAAGCTACTATAAAAAGAAAACAAAATGAAAAAATTCTCCCAAATGAATAATCAAGAAATAAATAATCATGAGGTCAATGAAAATTGTAACACAAGTGAAACCACTATTTACTGTCAATCTATTGGCGACATAAAAAGACACTAAAATTAAAATTTCAAAGTATAAGAACCCAAATGAGAGCTAAAACAAGAATGAATGAAACAAGAGTTAGTTGGTCTCAGGGAGGAAATACAGGGTGATAGCATATCCTAAAATCCAATTATATGGTGCCTATATCATATTCAAAATAGATATGAATGCATATTTAATGTGGAACACTGAAGAAGAGTAGAAAAACAATAAATAGGCCAGGGCAGTGGTCCATGCCTGTAATCCCTGTACTTTGGGAAGCCAAGGTGGTGGATTACCTGAGGTTAGGAGTTCCAGACCAGCCTGGCCAACATGATGAAACCCCGTCTCTACTAAAAATACAAAAAAATTAGCCAGATGTAGTGGTGGGCACCTGTCATTCCAGCTACTTAGAAGGCCGAGGCAGGAGAATCACTTCAACCCAGGAGGCGGAGGTTGCAGTGAGCTGAGATTGCATCACTGTACTCCATTCTGGGCAACAAGAGTGAAACTCAAAAATAATAATAATAAATAAATAAAAAAGTGAAAAGAATCAGAGAGAAATTGGTTGAAAGGAGAAACAGGCAAAGAACTGTCAAAGTCAACGTAGGAATAAGTAGAGTCCGTGAAGAATAAATCAATGCAATAAAAGAAAAGTAATATTTTAAACTGTAATTCAAAAAAGCTTTCCAGAAATGCAAGAAAATCTGAATCTACATATCAATATAGCCAACCAAGTACTAGGGAAAACTGATCTAGAAAAGGGAACTTGACAAATGCACAAAAGCAACATGCAAAGCAAGGAAAGAATGAAATAGCATTTATACAAAAATCAAGAAAAGAAGGCATAAATCAATAATTTTATATTAAACCATGCTTTTCTTTAAGTATCATGACTACAGAATTAGAGTTGTAAAAATACAAAAATAGGCTGGATGTGGTGGCTCATGCCTGTAATCCCAACACTTTGGGAGGCTAAGCAGGGCAGATCACTTGAGGTCAGGAGTTTGAGACCACCTGGCCAGTATGGTGAAACGCCATCTCTACTGCAAATACAAAAATTAGCTGGGGGTGGTGGTGCTTGTAATCCCCAGCTACTTGGGAAGCTAAGGTGGGAAGATCACTTGAACCCAGGAGTTGCCGTGAGCCAAGATCACACTACTACACCCCCTCCCGGACAGAGCAAAACTCCGTCTCAAAAATAAAAATAAAAATACAAGAAATCAGGAGATACCATATCCATAAGCTCTTCTTACACATGAGTTTCATCCAACCAAGAAAAGACTGCTGAGACCTAGACTGATGTTTCTAAATTTCTAAAAATAATAATAATAAATATACTACATATCAGGATCTGATTACAGTAGCCTAAAATACTATCCGTAAAAGTGAAAGAATGAATATAAGTTAATTATGTTGGTTAATTATGTGGATTTAATAGTAGATCTAATAATAAACTTAGAAACAAGGATGGAAGAGTCATATATAAATAACACATGTAATGATAAAACAGAAGTAATACAATTTTTATAAAGTAGTGTGGCGGGACACAGAAAAGTAAAATAAACTCACTGATCTCATCAGTAAGTGGGAATCAAAGAATACCATTAAAAACTGACACACCGTACAGTAAAAGAGTAAGTTAAAAAGTGGACTGGGGCACAGGGGCTTTTTTTAAAAGTGTGACTACAAAGATAACCACTAGAGATAGCTGCAAAGTTTACTAAACTTTAAAAAAAAAATTTTTTTTTAATGAGCACAGAAAAAAATTATGTGTGCTTGTCAACTAAAATAAATTAATTTCTTAAAACTAAAAAATCAATTAGATAAGATAGTATACATTGTAACTATAATACCAAATAATATGACAAAGTCAGTAACATTGAATGGGCTGAAGTCACCTATTAAAAGAAAAAAAAAATTTCTACTTGACTTACAAAGAAAATCCCAAGTATAAACTGATTACAAGAGACACACTCAAAGCAAACTCAGTAAGGCCAAATGTAAAGGAATGGACAAATGTACAGCAGGCAGGTAGAAACAATAAGAAAGCAAAGGCTAAAACCCTAACATCGCACCGAGTAGAAATGCAGTAAAAAGCATTACCATGATCAAGAAGGACACTTTTAATGCTAAAAGCCATAACTCATTTTGAAGATTAAACATTTATTAGTATTAATATATTCCCTTATTACTACCTTTATAAAGCAGCCACTTTTCTGAAAAGCTATGAGATGCAGGTAAGCACACACAGTATAGAAACATGAATATAATACTTTATCATATTATTCTCACTTTAAGATAAATCAAGCAGACAAAATGATGATATCGAAAATCTAAACAAGACCAATAACATAAATTTTACAAGTGTATATTAAATTTCATACTCTGAAAATAGAAACTATAAATTAATCTCAAATATACAGAACATAAAAATTATCATATATTACATTAAAAAGATATCACCAATGTTTCATAAAATATGAATACTATGAAAACCTTGCAGTCTGACCACAATAAAATAAAATTACAAATGACAACATTTTGTTAAAGGTTTGTCACCTACATTTTCTTAAACTTCTATTAAATAACTCTTGCTTAAAGGAGAACATAAAAACTAAAGTTACAGAATTTCTAAGGAATATTTTTGTAACAAATAAAAAGGGCAAAAATAAATGAATTAAATCTCCCACATAAAAAGCTAAAAAAGAACAATGAAGCAAACCAAAAGCATTAAAAGAAACAACAAATATGAAAGCAGAAATTAAAGGTCTAGAGAATAATAAAATACTAAATATACTATTTTTATTTAATATAAAACAGGAAAACAGAAAAAACACAAATACACAAATTAACAAATTACAAAGCCAAAATAAGAATTAAAATCAAAGAAATATTTAAAATCATAAAGTACTTTAGAGATCCCTGTGCAAATAAATTCACAAAGCTCAATGAAGTAAATAATATTCTTAAAAACTAAAGTCTATTAAAATGAACTCAAGCTACAAAGTTTAAACCGTCAGATTTTCACAGCAGAAACAGAGAAGACAATCAAGGAGTTGCCCCCATAATAAAGCACCAAGTACAAACTGCATTATAGAAAATTGTATCAAACTTTCAAAGACCCAGTGCTTCATATTTATTCCTTAGAATATGATTTTTAAAAATCTAAGCTGTGCTTATGAAGCAATTATAACATTAATGTTTAAATAAGTGGTACAAAACATGTATTATAAATATTGCTTACTAAAACACTAAAAATAAATAAAACTGTAAATAAAATTGTCACAAGCAGAAAACAATAGCACCTTAAAAGAATAATACACCATAACCAAACAAGAATTTTCCTCAAATGGAAAGTCAGCTCCATTTTAGGAAACTTAATAGACGTCATCATATTAATAGACTTAAGAAAAAAACCATAATTATTCCCAAAGATGCTAAAAATATCTTTTATGAAATTTAATATAAATTCTTGACTTTAAAAATACTCAGGAAAATAGGAATTGATAGGACTATATTAAGGTATAGATATAGATACCAATATCTAATATAAATATAGATCTTTTTTCAGATGATATAGATATACATAGATATATTGACATACTGCAGTCCTAAAGCCAGCAGCTTACACAATACAAAAACATTAGAAATACCATCACTGAGATCAGGAACCCAGCAAGTTTGTCTGCCATCTCCACTACTATTTCACAGTGTGCTAGAGGTACCAGTCAATGCATTTAGGAAAAAATCTCAGCTAGAGGAACAATAATTTGAAATAAAGAAATATAACTACATCTATTTGTAGATGATGTGATGGTATACTTGGAAAACCCTAGAAAATCAATTATAAAACCAACTCAAGCACATAAGATAAGATTATAATATTAACCTACAGAAATCAACGTCTTTGGCCAGTCATGATGGTTCACACCTATAATCCCAACACTTTGGAAGATAACCTGAGCCAAGGAATCTGAGATCAACCTGGGCAATAAAGGGGAATCCCATCTGCATTTTTAAAAAAAAGAAATGAACAACTTTCATATACATAAAACCCACTGGAGAATGTACTGATACAGAAACTCTATCTAAAATAGCAACAATGAATGTAAATATCCTTAGGGTTAAACTTGGAAGAAATGTGAAAAACATAGGAATAGAATGTTAAAACACTCCAAAATTTGATAAAAGTAGACTCAAATAAATAAGTAGCTATTCCTTACATTTGGATAGTGTCTTAGAGCATTTAATGTTGCTATAAAGGAAAACCTGCTGCTGGGTAATTTATAAAGAAAAAAGGTTGTTTGGCTTGCAGTTCTGCAGGCTGTTCAAACACAGCACCAGCATCAGCTTCTGGTGAGAGCTTCAGATCAATTCTAGTAATGGAAGAAGGTGAAAGGAAGTCAGCCTGTGCAGAGATCACATGATGAGAAGGAAGCAAGAAAGAGGAAAGGAAAGCGCCAGGCTCTCTTTAACAACCAGTCCTTGTGGGAACCAGTAGAGCAAGAACTCATTCATTACCATAAGGAAGGCATCAAGCCATTTATAAGGGATTTTCTCCCATGACCCAAACACCTCCCACTATGCCCCACCTCCAACACTGGGGATCAAATTTCAACATGAGGCTTAAGGGACAAACACCCAAACCATAGCAGATAGAATAACTCATCATAAAGATGTCATTCTCCTTTATTTATACACTTAATGCAAACGATAAAAAATCAACAGGCTTTTTTATAAAGCAAACAAGATGACACTAAAGTCCATCCATTAAACATGCAAGCAGATCTAGGGAAACATTGAAAAATAATAGCTATGTGAAAGGACAGCCCTTTATAATACTAAAACATAGTATGTACCTTCTATAATTAAAACATTGTGGCCATAAACAGAACCAAAGACAAAAACCACGATTATCTCAATTGATGCAGAGAAGGCCTTTGACAAAATTCAACAGCCCTTTATGCTAAAAACCCTCAATAAACTAGGTATTGACGGAACATATCTCAAAATAATAAAAGCTATTTATGACAAACCAACAGCCAATAT
>CAUYLG010070688.1:0-13644 GCA_963573385.1 Cacajao melanocephalus
TGGTTTCTTCCCATCTTTATGGATTTATCTACCTGTGGTCTTTGTAGTTGGTGACTTTCAGATGGGATCTCTGAGTGGACGTCATTTTTGTTGATGATAAAGTCATTGCTTTCTGTATCTTGGTTTTCTTTCTAACAGTCAGGCCCGTCTGCTGTAGGACTGCTGGAGGTCCACTCCAGACCCTGCTTGCCTGGGGATTACCTGCAGCAGCTGCAGAACAGTAAGGGCTGCTGCCAGTTTCTTCTTCTGTTATCTTTGTCCCAGAAGGATACCAGCCAGATGTCAGCCTGAGCTCTCCTTCATAAGGTGTCTCTTTGGATATTTGGGGGTTGGGGAGCTGCTTGAGGATCCAGTCTGCCCCTTATAGGAGCTCAAGTGCTGAGCTGTGAGCTCCATTGTTCTGTTCAGAGCTGCTGAGCAGGTACATTTAAGTCTACTGCAGCAGAACTCATAACTGCCTTTTTCTTAGGTACTCTGTTCCTGGAAGGCGGGGCTTTACTTATAAGTTCATGTCATGCTGCTGCCTTTTTTCAGAGATGCTCTGCCCAGCAAGGAGGTAGCTTAGTCACAGTCTGCCAGCAGAGGCATTGCTGAGCTGCCGTGGGCTCTGCCCAGCTGCTGTGTGAACTTCCTTGCAGTTTTGTTTATAGGGGTACAGTTAGAACTGCCTCAGTAATAGCAGTCTGCCCCGGTAATGGTCAAGTGTCTCTGTAATGGCAGACTGCTTCGGTGATGGCAGATTGCCTGTGTAATGGCAGACTACCTCAGTAATGGCAAACTGCCTCGGTAATGGTGGACTGCCTCGGTAATGGTGGACTGCCTTAGTAATGGCGGAGTGCCTCAGTGGTGGTGGACTGCCTTGGTAATGGTGGATGCTCTTCCTCCCACAAAGCTGGACTGCCTGGGGACCAGCTATGATTGCTGTGAAACTCTCAATCCAGAGCATTTCAGATTGCTGGTCTTTGTAGGGGTGGGACCAGCTGAGCCAGATCACCTGGCTCCCTGTTTCAGCCCTCTTTTCTTCAGTTGAACGGGTGACTCTGTCTCCCAAGCATTCCAGTTGCTAGTTGAAATAATGCCCGGATTTGTGTGAGTTTTTGTGCGGAGACCCGCTGCACTGGCTGAAACAGCTGCACTGGAGACTTGTGGCATTTTTCTGCCCGGGAATCTCCTGGTCTGTGGGCAGTAAAAATTAGTTTGGAAATGCAGATCACTCACCCTCTGCATTTTCACTGGGAACTGCAATCCAGAGCTATTCCTATTCAGCCATCATCCCATTAATTATTTTCAAAGCTCTGTTTTTTGTTTTCATTTTTTTTCTGTCATCTCAAGCAGAGTGGTATCATTTAGGCACTATGTAAAATCTTTCCAGCTATTCATTCAACTTATGTCATGTATCCAACTGGGGAGGAATTCCTGGAGCTGTTCTAGAACAATAAGAATTTGTTAGTTGAAAAATTGAGATGAAATTTAAAAAATGCTGCTAAGCTGAGTGGAGGGAGAAAAAAGGGAGGCTTGGAGTTTTCTTTCTATTACAATATATTTTGTCAAAATTTCCCCATTTTCAATTCCTCTTATTTTAATGTTTCCAGTGATTGAAGCACTTTATTTAAGGCAAAGAAATATAAATCAATGGAGAATTACTTAACTAGGAAATGCAAATCAATACCAACTTCCTTATGCAGGAACTTTTTGGTCTGAAATGTTTAGCAATATGCTATTTGTTTTTAAAAATGTGGCTAAAGCCACATTTTTACAAACTGAAAAAGTGATAGCTTGTAGTGATTCTATTTGTGTATGAAAGCACTGTAAAATAATCTTCAGTTTATCCCAGGGCATGACCAACTACCATTTTTTTGTGCATTCTATATCTATTATAAAGAGGCAATAAGAAAATAAATAGAATCGGAATAGCAAAAGGACAGTTTCAAATCTATGTTAATATATAATGCACACCTAATCCATATGTCCTATATTTTTCATTAATGAATATCGAATGAGAATTGATATATAAACATAGTGATAACTTAAAAGAACTTCTAAGTGTTTTTGAATGAAAAAAACTAAAATTATTTTGTGTTTGATCTTGTCTTTGTTTTGGTATTTTGATAATTTTCTATGATTAAGAAAACAAAAATGCTGAGCCAGGAAAATTAAATTGTTTAGTATCTACTGTCACTTTCACAGAAAGAACTTTGTATGGAAATGGATCCTAAGATTATGATCCTGAACCTACTGCTTATTAGCTGTTCAATTTTGAGTAAATCACTTATGAGGTAGTTGGTTTGTCTTTCCAGACTCTTCTTCACTGGGTCCTTTATTGCACTGACTATGTGCCAGTGGTGGCCCTATATTGTTATTAGATCTACTCCTTTAGCAATAGTTGACTTGGACCTAAGCTGGACCAATTAAAGTTCTTCCCTAGAATTTGGCTTGGCCCAGAGAGAGATTTCCTGCATTGGCTGAAGCTTTATGGTACATAACTTATGAATGGTCAGTGGCCACGGTTCTCTGACTCTGAAGAATGCTGGTTTACAGTGAAAGGGAATAAGGCCAACGTGCAGAGAGAAACAGATGCAGACACAGTCCTGAGGAGGTCCATGTTTCTGGTTCTAGTTGTTCTTGATGTCCCTCTGTCTCCCTACATTTCTCATGACTGGGTCATTCAACCCTTACTTGGCTTTGACTTATTCAGATTTGATTTTATCGCATTCATTTTGGATTAGAATATTAAATCTCACTTTTACAAGCTGCACTCAAAGTCTTATATGTGATTTTTGTTTGTTTGCAGTTTGTGTAATACCATCGAATTGTTTATTTAAAAGCTCTTGAAATTTTAACTCAATTATTTCAAGTTTATGTGGCCTTTGTCCTTTATTAGTTTTAAATAATAATTACTATTACTGTATATACAGAGAACATTAGTTTTTTGGATTTTTTTTAATCAACTATATTTAAAACATTTTTTCAAATCAGGATTTTATGTTATTTTTTTAAAGTAGATTCTCAAAATAAGCCTAATGCTCCTATGAAACCTAGAACCACTTTTTATCCTAATTAATACAACTTCATTTCCCTGGTTTTCAATTCACTTTTTTGCAAAAGAGAGGAAATTAATCTTGAATGTCACTAAAATTCTGTGACTCTACCACTGTATAACTTCTCTCCACGCCTCATTCATTTTTACGACCCATTGGGAAATGACTCTTTTTGTTCAAACTAACACAGAGGCCATAACAAGGTGCCATTAATTAGTAACAGAAAGAATTTTGAGGAGGAAGTAACTAGAAGTACTGGAAACTTGAGGGGATTTTAGGTCAAATTCTACCTGCTGTTACCCCTCTGGAATAGACAAAGGGTCTCAATATTGAGGGACAATTGCTGAAATGAAAATTCTAGGTATTATACGTTGGGGACTTTTTTTTTTTTTTCATTACAGTATCATACTTCCTCCCTGGTGCTTAGATGATTCTCTGAAGTTTTGTAGTCTTAGTGTTTGATTCTTTCTTTTGCATCTTTAAAATTTTTAAATTTATGTAACATATTAAAAATGTAACACTTTTCAGACATGTTAAATATACTGAAAATAGTTTACTATCAGAAAGCACTGATTACTAAAGGATGAAAATGTTCTCCATTGTTTTCTGCTACTGCTATTCAGCTGTCAGACACTAACTCCTTATCATACAGTTCTGCTTGCCTCTTATCTTCTTAGTTTTCTAAATGTATAATGTACTTCAATCTTTTCTGGTTCTAAAGGTTACTACAGTTTTCTCATTGATAGGATTATGGCTTTACTCACTTTTAAAGAAGAGCTTAGAGTCCCAAGGTGGTAGCTAGCCAAAGACTTTCTTTAACTTTAAGCAATAAACAATATAGTTGATATGTGGAATTTTAAAAATATTTCTTTAATTGGACTTTTTGCATATTCTCATTACCCCTGTCCAGTATCAAAATTACAAGACCAGCACTGTATTCAGAAGTTTATTCAGCCCAATTTACATATATATGAAAATAGCCAAGATTAAGATTAACTGATAGAACTGGTCACTTAGAATTCAGAGTTATTGAAGGAAAACATCTTCCTAACCCTAGACACTTAGAGGGGCTGGAGTGGAACAAATAGAGAATGGCTGGTATTAAGAAACCAACAAGATCCACAAGGATAGCATAAGTAATAATGGAGGCCCAATCAGTAGCATATATGTTGGAGGGAAGATGGGTTGTGACCTAAAGATCTAGCAGTGAGGATCAGATAGAGAACCCAATAGATAGGACAGCAAAGTATCCATTCGCTGTAGCATATAACAGATGGAAGGCAAGGAAGAAGGGCCTTGACTTCTAGAAAGGGAGCAGGTAGAGAGTGGTGGGTTCCTGGTAGTCTAGGCTAGCTCAGAGTCCCAGAACTGGAAGACTAGGTTTGAGAAAACAGAAGCCGCTCCAGGGTCAATATTGACCCTTCTTCCAATCCATACCTCAGACACAGATATCAGACTTACACATGTAATTACACTCCTCCTCTATTTAAACATTCTAATGACCTCCATTGTCCTCAGGATAGAAATCCAAATTCTTTAGCTTGACCCAAACAGTCATTCATGGTCCTAGTTTTTGCCTTCTCCATCAGCCTCATTGCCCAGTTTCCCCTCTCATTCTTTATATTCCAATATATTGAGTAATTATAATTCCAAAAGAGTAACTCTACTTTATGCCACTATCTTTTTGCACATGCTATTACCTCTGACTATAAAACTTTCACCTTGAAAAATCTTCCTTGTCCTTCAAGTCTTAACTCAAGCAGTACTCATTTATGAAGCCTACCTTGCTCATTCTCCCAGTAGAGTTGATCCCTTCTGCCCTTGCACATTCTCAAATTATGTAGTATTGTATCTTGCTAAAATTTTTATTTTACATAGTTATCTCTTATATTAGAAATATCTTATTGTGGATAGATTCCATTCATTATTCATTAACCCTAATGTTTAAGGTTATGTCTGGCCCATACTGCACTCTCAGTGCTTATAGAATAAATAATGAGACAGGTTTTCAATGAATAAATATTGAGTATAAAGTGAAGGTTTTAGAAAAAATAAAGACCTGGTTATAGAAAACAGAAGAGAAAGTCACAGTGTATCTTAACATCAACAATGACCTTGGCTGAGCCTTTGAGTATAGGTCTCCACAACTTTCTTCAAGCTAGAAAGAGGATTTTTTCCAATACAGAGGCAGAGTTAAGCTTATTTATCTGGAATGAAGTAACAGCAAAGCCATAGGTGAGAAGGATGTAAAAGCAGAAAGCTGTAAGCCTGATTAGCCAACCTTCAGAAATACACGTTTTCCTTGCCTTGAAGAAGCACCAGGTAGTAGAAAGATCCTGGGTTTGCAGTTGTAAAAAGCTTGATTCACAGCCATTTATAAAGTATGAGATTTTAACTTTCGTTCTTTGAGTCTCAATTTTCTTAATTATAAAATAGGAATAATAAGTCTAACCATAGAGGATTTGTGAGAATTAGCTGAAGTTATATAGTGCAAATGCGATAGAATGGGCTCCAGAAATGTTTGTTTTCTTTTTACTTTCCAAACCCCAATTACTTGTTGGCTCTTTTCTGATTTCTCAGAATTGTTTTGAGAAGAAAAATCAGGCCACACATACAAATTTGCCCCAAAGTGATATACCAAGCAACACTTTAAAGGTTGACCATCAGTACTAAGAATGATATTGTCACCTAGATAATGTCAACCGGTGAAAACATTTGAAATGTTAGTCATAAATATACAGTGGTCACTCAACTATTGTGTATTATTTAAAATTGAGTAACCAATAACTTCAAAAATAGGATAAAGCTATATGAAGATACTGAACCTCAAGAAAATAGTTTGTTAGTAAATTGTTTCATAATCAGTATATACCTTGAGGTCTTAAATACGGCAGATTTAACTTCTGTTAAACATTTCAGCGAACATTACAGCAACAGTAGCTTAGTCAAAGGCATTGTCTTCCTTCTCTGAAATGAAAGATGCTTTCTTTGTCATCCCAATTTTTTCCCCCGTTCTAATAACCTCACTCTATATTTCAGTCCGGGTTTGATCAGAGAAACACAACGTCGATAAAATATACATTAATATATTATGAATGTGTCTCACCATACATAGTTGTGGAGCATGGCTAAACCATTTTCTTCTGGGCTTGATGGTGGAGAATCAGGATGCCTATGAAGTGTTTCAGGAGGCAGGAGGTTGAGAATCAGGATGCCTATGAAGTGATGAAAGCCAGAACAAATGGGAACCTTTGAAGCTGGAGCCTATAAGAACAGGTTAAATCAGGGATAGTCTCTCACTGTCTTTACATGTTGACAATGGGGGTATTCTGCAAAAGAAACCACGTGCTCTTCATCATAGAGCTAAATCTGCACCTAGCACAGGAGCCAGCAATAAATGAGGACTGGCAGGAGCTGTAGGAACTGTAGGGGGGATGCCACTGCAAGATCGTGAGCCCCCAATAACCAACAATGCGCGTACACTGCAAGGGCCTCATTGCTTGCGTTGACCTTCTGAGTGCAAAAAGAATATGGCTGATACTTCACATTAACAAGAACTATACAGCGAATAGATTTTATGAAACATAGTTCCAATTAAGTTAAATTGGCATACCATCAATTCACCATATTCTAAATGATTGTATAAAATTCTTACTCTGCACTTTCAATTTCTTAACCCAACTTGTTCTTACCTACGTTCTTAAGATAAAATCTTCTCCCAGATACCCTAACTCTCCTACCAAAATTGAGCTCTATTTGCTATTCAATAGATAAATGAATGCAATTCAATGCATCAATTATCCAGGGCAATGTTTAACTTTATCTGTTTCATAATGGATTTCCAGAACTAGTAATCACACTCAACTCACACTGTCTAGCAGTAACTTGTTTAAAATGAATTTTGGTGCAATGGTTTTCCCATGTTTCTTTGAAATGCAGTCTTGCTATTTTATTGTTTTTCTTGCAGCTAAGTCTTTCATTTTGTAAATGCAGACAAATCTGTATTATACTGAAAACCTGAAATGGATTAACTAGGTATCCTGGATAGCGGAAAATGAATTTCTTGTTTAAAATGAAAGAAACTTTCCCTGCTTCAGCTGTGAAGAATAATATAGAAAGTAATGTCATTAGTAATAATTTACTAATTTGTATATTTTATACAGATTTAATAAATATTTGCATTAAACATTGGCTTTCATATGGAGATTAAAAATGCTTTGTCAGATTTGCAAGTAAATGTGGAAAGCTTAAACTTGACCAATGCACCAAGAATAAAAGAAAGGGTAATAGTGCTATTTCCTCTTCTTCTATTCTGGAGCCAAACACATAGGAACTAGTGCACTAAAGCAGTCATGGTCATGAGAAGCTGATGATATGGGGGAATCAGAAGAAAGTAGCCCCTAAACCTGAAGAAAACGTGATACAACATATTTAGGCCAGATGAGTACTTATAAACCTCCCATAGTACTGCTTCCTACAGAAGTTTAGAACTTTCTGCAAAACAGTATGTCAAAACTGATGAGCAGCTGTCGGCAGGAAGATAGGACAACTTTCCATAGCCTTAGCAGAAACTCCTTTATGGGGAGAAGAAAAGACTGGAAAGTGCTGCATTTGAGAGATTCTGTCTCTTGACAATGGAACATATTCAGAATGGCTATACTTAAAAAGCCAGAAAACAGCAGATGCTGGTGAGGCTGCAGAGAAAAGGGAACACTCAGACAATGTTGATGGGAATGTATGCTAGTTCAGCCACTGTGGAAAAGAGTTTAGAAATTTCTCAAGGAATTTAGAACTACCATTAGACCCAGCAATCCCATTATTGGGTATATATCCAAAGTCCAATAAATTGTTCTACCAAAAAGACATATGCACTTGTACATTCATCACAGAAATATTCACAGTAGCAAAGACATGAATTCAACATAGGTGCCCATCAAAGGTGGATTGAATAAAGAAAATGTGGTACATATACACCATGGAATACTATGCAGCCACATACAAGAGCAAAATCATGTCCTTTGCCACAAGATGGTTACAACTGGAGGCCGTTATCCTAAGTAAATTAACACAGAAACAGAAAGCCAAATACCATATGCTCTCACTTATAAATGGGAGCTAAACATTGGGTACTCATGGACATAAAAATGACAATAGACAATGGGCACTGGCAGAGAGGAAGGAGAATAGCATGGGGTGAAAAAATAACTATTCGGTACTATGCTCACTACTTGGGTGACAGGATCAATTGTACCCCAAATTTTAGCCCATATCCATGTACCAAACCTGAACATGTACCCACTTAATCTAAAATAACAGTTATAATTAAAAGGAAAAAAGAGTCAGATTAGCCCTTTCAAAGGGGAGAAGTAAGGAACACTGTGACTAGCAGTGTTCCCAAAAAAACCGCACAGACTCATCTCACAATACTCACAAACCACTTCATAACTAAAGCAAAGCTTGGAAACATAACCTAGACCCATCTTGTACAGGGATTTTTTCAGGCTAAATCCTTGTACCTTTAATTCCCCCTTGGTAATAATTTTATCCAGATCTCAACTTTGCAAAGACTTTTTAGGTGGCATTATAGGGAGCAGGAGAGAGAGATGATACAGTATGAGATGTTAGCTATTTCATTATAATAATGTTAATATATTTAACTTATTTCCACATCATATTTTAGATCCCACAAAATGAAAACAAGAATTTATCCTGAGGTTGCTTATTCTACAAACATTTATTGATTGAACACCTATGAATTACCAAACACCAAAGTGAGATGGGAGAAAAGTTCCTTGATCTCATAGAGCTTCCATTCTAATAACTGTCACCTGTCAATCTTTCCTCCCATTCTTCAAGACAGTGAGTTTTAGCTTTATAACTCTCTTAAAGTCACCTCATCTTTATCTCACACCTTTCACTCTTAGTAGATGACTTTGTACCCCATTTCACAAAGAAACCAGAGAGGAGCTTAATTTTCTCTCTAGTTCCACTGAGAATAGAACCCAGCCTTGCCTCATTTCTTCCTGACTCAGAGGATCAGGGAATAATTTTGAAATTTCCCCAGAGTTTGGAAGGCCACGGAGCTATGAACATACCAAGTTGGCTTTGGGCATTTGGCTGCACAATTGAGAGTACCAATTATTTTGCTTAATCCAATATTGCTTTTCCTCGCTTGCTGACATACTCCAAAGATTTTGCATGCCTTCAAAGGATCCACTGAATTTTACTAACTCGTTTTGTTAACCTTAAAGAAGACTACATCCACTCTTAATCAGAATAAAGAATTGCTTTTTTAAACAAATTTTTAATTAGTTGCTAGTTAGTAGGTAATATAGCAGAAGGTTGGTGAGATTATAAAAATGGTTTAACAAAAAAAATAAGTATCCAAAAGAAATGTTCTTTTTAGTTCCTAAGTCAGAGATATCGAGAGCTCAGCAAAAAATAGATCTTCATAAATATAACTGATCCTTGAACAATGCAGGTTTGAATTGCAGGGTTCACTTATGTGTACATTTTGTTTCAATAAAAATTAACTCCAAGTGTGCCTGCTTCTCTTGCTTCCTCTCCACCTCTT
Source organism: Cacajao melanocephalus (assembly GCA_963573385.1). Classification (NCBI taxonomy): domain Eukaryota; kingdom Metazoa; phylum Chordata; class Mammalia; order Primates; family Pitheciidae; genus Cacajao; species Cacajao melanocephalus. The sequence continues at coordinate 9,613 of CAUYLG010070688.1, forward strand.
CCTCCTCTGCAAGAATGATCCCTTCTTCTTCAGCCTACGTAACCTCATAAAGATAATGAGGATGAAGACACCTTTATGATGACCCACCTACACTTAATCCATAGTAAATATATTTTCTTTTTTAATTTTCTTAATAACTTTTTTCTCTGGCATATATACTGTAAAAATATAATATATAACACATATAACATATAAAATATGTTAATCAACTTTATGTTATTGATAAGGCTTCCAGTAGACAGTGGGCTATTAATACATTTGGGAGGTGTCAAAAGTTATACACAGATTTTTGTGCATGGGGGTTCAATGCCTCTAAGTCCCACATTGTTCAAAGGTCAACTGTTCTAGTTAAATTAATACAGAGTTATGAAGTCAAAAGATGGTGGACTTTGGAGCAGAGGACCCTTGGTTTAAATATAAGCTCTACAATTTAGTAGCCATGTGACCTTATAAAATCATTTTATATCTATAAAACCAAATTTTAACAGTTATAAAATAAAGATAAAAGTATACCCCCTTAAAGCCATTGTAAAGAATGTTGCAATGGACTGATTGTGCCCCCTTTATAGTCATATGTTAAACCCTAATCCTAATGTTATGATATTTGGAGATGGGGGTATTTGGAAGGTAAATAGGTCATGACAGTGGAGGTCTCATGAATTGGATTAGTATTCTTATATGAAGAGACACAAGTGATAGGATTCTGATCCCTCTCTCAGCCATATGAAGATACAGCAAGAAATAATAGATCTCTTACCAAGCATGGGATATTAAACTTGGACTTCCGGCCTCTAGAATCATGAAAAATAAATTTTTGTTGTTTAAGCAACCGAATCTATCATATTTTGTTATAGCAGCCCAAACAGACTAAGACAGGAAGATGAAAAAATGACTCCACATTCCCAGCAGTTTACTTGGGTTAAATGGCAACTGATTCCAGATTAAACACCAGTTTTCTTTAGAATTCCTCTTTACCTATTACACCCTCACAGTTAATCTTCATATAAGGAGTTTTGTTCATAACTCCATAATCAAAATATAATTGGTGGCTGGAAGTTCACAGAGGAGCTGACCAACACAAATGTTCCCAAACAGGTAATCCTCTTAGAGACAGTATTTGAGTTATTTTGTTCTTGTATTCATGGAAGGATCTTGCCTATTTGACACAAGTTAAAGTAATAGAAACCTAATGAGCCTTTCTCATCAGAAGGCTCTCTCTACCCTCAAAACAAAATACATCTGTGAAGAGTCAATTATTTTTTATGCTTTCTTAGCCACTTTGGGATGATCAGTAGGTAACAGAAATTATCATTAGAATACTGAAAATATTGTTCCATTTTTTAATCACGGAAATCCTGCAACTTTCCTAGTAAGACATAGGCACAAACAGAAACACTGATGGAGAAACTTGTGCCTTCAGATTAATTTAGATATATTTGCATGCTTTTGATTAATATAGGAGTCCTTGTCCTTCTAGATGAACTTGTTAATTCCTTTGGTGAAATCTGATCTATCTTGCTTAGTGAAGAGAAATAGGATCATTTGCAAAGGATACAATAGAGACCTGAGCTCCACATTTGTTTTAATCTCCGGTGATATACTGTGCTGTAACTGAGAAAATGCCCCATCTTTATTTCCTAGAGTTGCCTTGACATTTACCAACCTAATGCTGATTTAATACGGGAGTAGGATGAAAGTGAGGAATGGAAAATATACTCAGGGAAAGCTGAAAAAGAGAAAAAAAAGAAAATTGAGTTCTGGTATATGACCATTAGCTGCTGTTAATGAATCTTTTGAACTGATGAGATACTATTTTTTAATGATCTCCATTATTGTAGGCATAGAAGATAGGGGAAGGGATTCTTCAGCCCTCTTTAATTCAGACCTGACTACTTCAACCAGCAATTTATATTCTTTTGGTTTTGGAGAAAGCTTGGAATTAAATTATAATGGCAATGATAATCTTTAGATCTATCTTTTTCTTTTCCTACCATTTATTTATTTAGTACAAAATGAAGATAATGAATGAGGTAAATGTATACACATACTAATTCAAATTTATAAATATTTTTGAAAGTTTGCTGTGTATCAGGTGCTGAATTGGTTCTTGGATATGAAGATATAAATAAATCATCATATCTGTTCTTATGAATTTCAAAGTTTAATAGGAGAAACTGAGTATTTGTCACAAAAATCAATGTGCTTTGAGGTACGTTTTACGTCAGATTTCCTAAAAGTACAGTGGGAGTTGGGGAATCTTGTACAAGTCCTTCACTGATGAAGTGTTTTCAGGATAAACTTCTAAGGAAGCAGATTAGGATAGTATCAGGAAGAAGCTAAGCAGAGATATAGGTTTCACTAAGTCTGACCTCAGCAAATCTTTAGAGAACTTGGACCAACATCAGAGAACCTCTGTGAACAACACTACAGACGACAAGCCAAGAGGCTGATCCTTTATGCCCTTGAATCATTTAGTCATTTGATGAGGGATCTACTGTTAGGCATTCTTGAGCTCCTGTTGGCCAAAGACAACTCTCTGGAGAAAGATAATTATGGGACATTAGCAGCCAAGCTCACAACTGCAAGATAAGTGCATTGGCTCCATAAAGGGGACAAGGCTAAGACAGCATCCACTACTGGATACAAAAATGAATACAACAAGGCTTTATATTCAGGTAACCCAGAGGCCCATTATTCAGACAGTCATTAAACAAACATCTATAATGCACTGCGGCAAGTATAATGATTAGGGGTTAAATAGGTGGTATAGAGGAGGGAGTAATTCCCCAATTATACATGTATTGGTACTTTATCTCATTGCACAAAATACTTGAGTTCTTGAAAATAACTTTGGTGGTAAGGAGTGTGCTCATGGAAGTCATTTTGGAGAAGATGCTAACTGGAGTAGATTTACAAGTAATAGGCTCTATAAATGTGATACTGGTGAACAGTGAATTATTGAGTGACCCTGAATTAAATCTCAGTGGGATTCTTTTTTAACCCATTGTGATATATAAGCATATTATATACTTTAAAATAAGTAAGACTTAAAGAAAAAAAAAGACTGTAAAAAAATAAGATCAGGTTTTAAGGAAGCAAGCAACTTGTAATCCAATGATAAAAGCCTTTCTGTGATGACATTCATGGTTATAGTATTTACTTTTGGAACTAGGAAGATAGCATCAATGTGAGTCAAGTGCTATTAATGAGTCAAGATTTCTTGAGAGACACAGATATATTTTTTGTTTAATAATAAGCTTGTTCTCCCTATAAAATTTAATGTTTGAGGTGTGTTTTCATAAAACATTTCTCCAAAAGTATTTCACGATATCCAGTGATATTTTTATTTAATGTGACATTGTTTGATTTGATGCATCTTGGAAGTAATGTGGCTATAGGCTTATAGATTTTCCAGAGAAAACAGGTCTAACTTAGAACTTGGAACACCTCTGTTTGGTTCCAGGTTTTTATTTCTTGTCATGTACCAATCCAGAGTTTATTTACTCAGGTTAACAATAAAGTCATGTTTCAGTGTACTTATCTGACACACTGCTCACTCAAATATTCATGTTTTAAGACTGCAACAGAATTAAACAATGTTTCTTTGCATATGTAGCTCAGTATCAGTTTATCAGTTTCTATGATATCTATTTTTTTATTATTATTATACTTTAAGTTCTGGGGTGCATGTGCAGATCTTGCAGGACTGTTACATAGGTATACACATGCCATGGTGATTTGCTGTCTCCATCACCCCATCACCTACATTTGGTATTTCTTCTAATGTTATCTCTCCCCAATCTCCCCAACCCTTGCTATCCATCCCCTAACCCCACACCCCACAACAGACCCCAGTGTGTGATGTTCCCCTCCCTGTGTCCGTGTGTTCTCATTGTTCAACACCCACTTATGAGTGAGAACATGCGGTGTTTGGTTTTCTGTTCTTGTGTCAGTTTGCTGAGAATGATGGTTTCCAGCTTCATCCATGTCACTGCAAAGGACATTAAATCATCCTTTTTTTATGGCTGCGTA
>CAUYLG010070689.1:0-55994 GCA_963573385.1 Cacajao melanocephalus
TGGGAGGCTGAGGCAGGTGGATCACCTGAGGTCAGGAGTTCAAGACCAGCCTGACCAACATGGAGAAACCCTGTGTCTACTAAAAATACAAAAAAATAGCCGGGTATGGTGGCACATGCTTGTAATCCCAGCTGCTTGGGAGGCTGAGGCAGGAGAATCGCTTGAACCTGGGAGGCAGAGGTTGCAGTGAGCCCAGATCGTGCCGTTGCACTCCAGCCTGGGCAACAGGAGCAAAACTCTGTCCCCCTCCCAAAAAAGAGGAAATATTAATATGACTAAATAATATCTAAAAACAAGTATGTTGAGTATTATAATTATAAATAAAAAATAGAGAAACTTCCATTTATAGTAAAAGACTGCATAATTCAAACCAATTACTTAATTAGTAGCTACTAGTTAACTAGTTATTTTTTATTAACTACTAGTTAATTAGTTTTTAAATTCACTAGTTTTAACTACCAGATAAAAATTTTTTTTTTTAAAGATGGAGTTTTACCATGATGGCCAGGCTGGTCTTGAACTCCTGACCTCAGGTGATCCACCCACCTCGGCCTCCCAAAGTGCTAGGATTACAGGCATGAGCCACCACGCCCGGCCAAATTTTTTTTTTATATATTTTTTAAAACTTTTACTTGAAGGCACCATAATGCTAACGAGATCATAAAGAACTACCAGGCCAACATTTGGGAAATCTAGCCAGGTGAACCTGGCATTTGGGGCCACTTTTGTCCTGAGGGTATTTGATGATCAGAAGTGGCACATATATGTTGATCAGCACTTTTGATAGCTTTAAGGGCTTAGAGTTGCAAACGTTGGATTCTAAGGCCTGCCAAGGAAGGGGTTATATGGTGAACTGTCACACAGACTGCAGCTGGGCTTTGGGTCACCTGAATGGCCTAGAAAACCTCAAGTCTTGAAATCCAATCAAGGAGATCCTGTATTGCTAGTGCCTTCAGGTATCTGCCAAAACCATCAAATTCCTTCTCCAAGAAAAATATCTCAGGCCTTAAATTGTTTTTATAAACATTTTCCAAATAAAATGTCTGACACACACCCAAAGATTACCAGGCACAAGAGACTTTGATAGTGGAAAATGTTTGTTGAATATCTATGGCAGTAGTTCTTAAAGTGTGGTTCCTGTACCAACAGCATCAGTACTACCTGATAACTTACTAGCTATGCAAATTTGCAGGTCTTACCCCAGACCCACTGAATCAGAAATTCAGGGGATTGGGACACAAAGGGGCCCAGCAGTCTGGGTTTTCACAGCATATTAAGGTGATTCTGATGTATATTGAAGTTTGAGAACCAATGGAAGTCTCTAAGCATAAGGACCACCTCTGGTCAGAGATGCTGTCAAGAGAATTCTTGCTTCACATTGGATGAGCCCTGAGGGTCCTTCCAATGTAATGGTTGTGAGATTCTATGATTTTATGATTGGGAATGTACTGTAGAGCAGAATAGAAAAAATACGTTCAAACCTAGCTATCAGGGAAAAAGTTGTTCTGAATAAGCAGAGACATATAACCTGTGATAATTTTCAACAAAGTAAGGGTTATCATTAGTAATACATTACATTAAAAAAAAAGAAGAAGAAAAGAAAAAGGCTATGTTTTACAAGCCTAAGCCTGGATCTTGTAAAATACGTATGTTTTAATTTTTGATTTTTTTTTTTTTTTTTTTTTTAATTAGAGACGGGGTTTCACCACGTTGGCCAGGCTGGTCTCAAACTCCCGACCTCAGGTGATCTGCCCATCTTGGCCTCCCAAAGTGCTGGGATTATAGGTGTGAGCCACCACACCCAGCCCAACTGTTTTCTTTTTTCTTTTTTTAAAGGTAGTCAGGTGAAGCAGTGGGAGTGGAAAACTAATAAAGCAATCTTTAACTGGTTGTGATCATTAGTTGTAAACACCACTGCACTCGAACCCACCACTTCCTGGAATTTTTAAAAACATTTTTTTACTCTGGTAATACTTTTCTTGTCATAAAATGTTCAAACATTACTGAAATGTAGTAAGTCAAAGAATCAGGGGTTTTGTTTAAAAATGATTTCTAGTCATTAGATAATATTTGAGTGCCCATCTGTTTTTAATTTCCTTTTTTTTGGAAACCTTTACACAGGTACTGATTTGAAAATGCTGAAACGGGCCAAGGTCTCAGTATTAATAAAATACTGAAAATTCAGACTTATTTATCATTCTCCTTTGCATTTGGTCAGGTCCAGTAAATCTCATATTACAATGTAAAGGTAATAAAGCTGAGGTATTAGGCAAGATTAGAGATCTAAATCTCTGCTAGTTCATTAGTTTTATTAATCCCAAGAGTGGGTGGGATGGGGAAGAATTCTCAAGGTATAGCTAGGGGAGACATTTAAAATATTTAGCAACTGGTAAGAGACACTAGCTCAGAATGCTGTGGAAGGATCCTTGAGGTCTATGCTGGGTCAGGCAAACCCTCTCTTCAGTTAGGGAAATATCTTGAATGGGACCCCGATGCCATGACAGCTGGGGACACTTGGTTGCTCAGATCCACTGCTTTTTACCAGGTGGTAAGGGAGCATTTCAACATACAGCCATACTAAATACCTTTCCTGGACATTATTCATCTATCTGATCAGGTATTCTGACTCCTGGCCCCCACCCGTCCCTCACCCATCCCCCACCATCCTCAATCCCTTCCCCCAACCCCGTGCTTTGTCTGTTTGTCTGACCTTCTCTGTTTCTGAGTAGGTTTCCCGGATCACTGTCTCAGATTCATCGATGCTTAACTCGGAGGCGTCTAGAACCTTCCTTGACAAGGCAAACAGCATGGCATCGTGAACGCTAAGGAACAGCTGGGCCTTGGTGATGCCGGCGTCAAAGAAATCGTTCCTCTCAAATGCCCTGACTACGGAAGCTACAAACCAAACCCAGAACACACACAATGTCAGACACCTGGGGAGCAGAGGACCTAGGGTGCAAAACAGCCCTCTCATGGGGGATACTCACAGTGACACCCTGCGATGAGTATCAAAATGTTGGCGTTATGAAAGGCATTGCATATCTGTTGGGGGAGAGAAAATCAGTATCAGAAGGCTTCATTGCTGGGAAAGGCCTTCTAATTAGCTGAGTTTTAAAATCCCTTTAGTCCTTCACTTGCCTGGGGGTATATGTACCTTGCATCCCAATTCAGCTCTACAAACATTGGTGAGTGGACTTTTCTACGCCAGAAAACATCTAAAGTGCTGGGAATGCAAAGGAGAATCAGACTGTCTCATATAAGGGTGAGGAGCAGGAGGGAAGGCTGCCTGTAGTCTCTAGGGGGTAAAGAGTATATGTCAAAAGAGGATGTCTGCAGGAGGAAAGCCCTGGCACAGAGACAGGTATAAGTGTGATACAAACAATCAGGAGAGTCATCTTAAGCAACTATATTTTGGCATGATGGCCTAATGTTTGCATGTGAACCCCCTTCCCCCTGGAGTTTACTGAGCAGAGGAAGCAAGATGTGGCTCAGAGATGCTCAAGTAATGCAGTAGCGAATGGAATTTTAGAAACCCTGAGGGCCATATTCAGAGCTGTGCTGCAAAGTTGCACTTGATTTTAGAAAACATCAGATGTTTACTATCAGATGAGTAAACATCAGCTACTGTCCTCAAGTTTACTTCAGCCAATATATACACTGTGGGGCAATAAATCTCGAAGTTCACTTCAAAGCAAATCAGTATCGACCTTAATACTCTAAAATCGAGTAGACACCAATCCTGTGCACTAAGTTAAAGTGTCAAAAAAAAAAAAAAAAAAAAAAAACCAGACTCTTCTTCTTTCAGTACCAAGAGGAAACAGTCATTCTTGATCATATGACAAATCAAATCATTTGGCAAAGGGCCACAACAGACAGACTCTAAATGACAAGTGCTGGAAAAGGAAAGTCCCATGAATTAGGAAAAAGCTTAATCTGAGTGGTTGTTTCCAATAAAAATGGACTGCAGCCGGGTGCAGTGACTCACTCCTATAATCCCAGCACTTTGGGAGGCTGAGGTGGGTGGATCATGAGGTCAGGAGTTCGAGACCAGCCTGACCAACATGGTGAAACCTCGTCTCCACTAAAAATACAAAAATTAGCTGGGTGTGGTGGCATGCGCCTGTAATCCCAGCTACTCAGGAGGCTGAGGCAGGAGAATTCAGGAGTTCAAAATCAGTCTGGGCAACATGGTGAAACCCCATCTCTACTAAAATACAACAAATTAACTCAGTGTGGCAGCATGCACCTGCAGTCTCAGCTACTCTGGAGGCTGAGGCAGAATTGCTAGAATCCGGGAGGCAGAGGTTGCAGTGAGTGGAGATTGCACCACCACACTCTAGCCTAGGCGACAGAGTGAGACTTTGTCTCTTAAAAAAATAAAGAATGGACTGATGGATTTTTCTTAGGTTCCAGTTTTCAATTATAAAGTAAATAAAACAGAAAAATGTCTTTCAATAAGGCAGTATACACAACAATTACAAAGGGAGTGAAGAAACCTGTATTTTTATTTAATTACTATTATTTTTGAGACAGAATCTTACTCTGTTGCCCAGGCTGGAGTGCAGTGGCGCCTTCTCGGCTCATTGCAACCTCTGCCTCCCGGGTTCAAGCAATTCTCCTGCCTCAGCCTCCTGAGTAGCTGGGATTACAAGCGAATGCCACCACGCCCAGCTAATTTTTCTATTTTTAGTAGAGATGGGGTTTCACCATTTTTGGTCAGGCTAGTCTTGAACTGTTGACCTCATGATCTGCCCGCCTGGGTCTCCCAAAGTGCTGGGATTACAGGCGTGAGCCACCATGCCCCGCTGAAACCTGTATTTTTAGAATGCAAAAGTATACCATGAATCTCTGAAGGCTGAAAGTTAAAGGTGTCTGACATTGTCTCCATGTTGGGGATGGAACAGAAAGTCATCAGCATGGGCCAGGTGTGGGTGGGTGCTGCCAAAGACCAGAAGATATGATGCCTCTACAAAAGGAGGAGGAGCAAGGGAGACAATGGCACAACTGTTCCATGGAACAGAAAGAAAGTGTGATTTCAAGTCAGATGCTTAAAGTTCCAATGATGGACAGGCCACTTCTTAGCTGTGAGCCTTAGACTCTTAAGGGAAAGTATGGCCTGTCTCTCAAGGTAGTTGTGAAAATTACATGTGATCACGTAATGTATGTGCCCAACTCTGTCTGGCATGTAATAGACAATCAGCAACGTGGGTTGAATAAAATCTAAAGTAACAGCTACAGCCCAAGACCAGGAGAGGAGAACGTAGCCCAGTAGAACAATCTAAGATGGAAAAGCCCAAATAACAAGAGATTATTGAAGTGTAATTGACTCAGAAAACAGGGTTGAAAAATAAATGGATCTCATGGATCAGAAAGCTCTTAATCTCTTCCAAACCTCTCATTTTGTAGATAAGAAAACCGAGACCCAGTGCAGTTTAGTAACTTGCCACGGGTCAGATGGACAGTGAGAATAAAGCCAAGACAGAGCATACATCCCAGACTGCGAACCAGCGTTCTTTCTGCTATGAAAAGCTTCCTCTTGTCCCAGACCAAAGAGAAGCTGGACTCACTTAAGAGGCAGTCATATTCCCTTAGGAATAAGAAAATATGACAGAACAGCATCTGAGGATAAAAGAAGGAAAACCACCCAAAGGAGCAAATCTTAGGCATGCAAACACAGTGAGTGTTCAGGATGTCCAAACCTGAGCCATCACCAAGAGGGAGACAGAGTGCTGTAAACTGAGATAAGCTGGCTAAAAAGGAATATTGTACTTATGAGTCATTAAACAAATCAATATGGTTAGTTGTGCACCTAAACTGTCTGTACCATATAGGAGGGAGAGAAAGAACTGTCAGAGAAACCCAAGAGTAGAAAAGAAGTCAGGTCCCATGGACACAGCTTTTGAAGGGGAAATCATCTCTGTCCTTTTCACCCGAACATGTGTCAGTGAGGAAGGAAGTGGGGAAGACCCTGCAGGCACTGGACAGGCAGCCCCAAGCTTGAGGTGTCATTTCATCCCAACTTCTTCAAACTGGAGTATAAGACAGCCTAGTGCCTTTTACAGTGCTGGCTCAGTACTGGTGAGCTTTTCTGAAGCATTCAGACCTATTCCTTGAAGACATTTGCAGCTGAATCCCAGGATGTTCTGGGAGTTGCTGGGCACAGCTCAGATTGCTGTTTCGGTGGAGTTCAGAGCATCCTCTTTTTTATTTCTTGAGAAATCATAATGTGATATGCTTACCAACCCAACGTCAGTTCAATACATCAGAATTGGTTCATTTTAGACTGGGTGTGGTGGCTCACGCCTGTAATCCAGAACTTTGAGAGGCCAAGGTGGGTGGATCACTTGAGGTCAAGAGTTTGAGACCAGCCTGGCCAACATGGTGAAACCCCATCTCTACCAAAAATGGAAAAATTAGCAGGGTGTGGTGACACACGCCTGTAGTTCCAGCTACTAGGGAGGCTGAGGCTGGAGAATCTTTTGAACCTGGGAGGTGGAGGTTGCAGTGAGCTGAGATGGTGACACTGCACTCCAGCCTGGGTGACAGAGCGAGACTCTATCTCAAAAAAAAAAAAAAAGAATTGGTTCATTCTCTTTTTATTTTGATTGATCTTATACTGCCTTCAGTGTCCAAGGTTTTGGTGGCCTAGCGGTCACATAGCAGCTGATCAGTGGCTAACGGGATTCAATCAGGATCAGGGTGTGGTTGGGGATGGTAGGAGGGGAATCAGAGTTCCTGCCGAGGCCTCCCCAGTACTTGCCTGTCTTAGTACGACTAACCCCCGTGCATCCACATAGTGTACCATGGAGAAATCCAGGATGATGGTGTGGACACTGGGCAGTAGAGGCGCATCTGAGGAAGGGATGAGTGATCTACTCCTCCCCCGGCTTTCTGCCACGTCAGGCAGCCCTGGCGAGCTGTTTCTTGATGGGTTATTAGGAGGCGAAACATTCTCCCCCTCCTCAAACTGTTGCCCTTGATTTTTCTGGGACACGGATGATACCGTGTATGGCACTTGGTCTTCGGATGAAGTTTGGCTTGTGTTCGCACTCTCAAAACCTGAGCAGTGGATCAGGTTAACGGAGGATGCGTCGGGGTCCAGTTTATTTTCAAATCGCTCTGTGTAAACAATCTGGGACAACAGAATTAGGGGAGGGCTGTGGTAAGACTCCAACAAGGCCTGGAATGGCTTGCAATGATGCTATTTCTTCTCTCTGCCAGCTCACGTCCCTCTCTCATGAAACTTCTCCCCTGGCTAGGTACTGTGCATTTTTTACTTGGACATCTGTCACTTCAAGCTCACAACTGAAGCCACTGCAGTCATCTTTCCTCATCTTCACCACCCACGGCATCCCCCTCCCAACTTCTGATGTTCATCACTGTCCCAGTGAGCCAGACTTAAAACATCTTTGTTTTATTGCTTTTCCTCATCCTCAGGTCCTAGTTATCCAGTGCCTACTAATATCTTGTGTGAAGTATTTTTTTTCCCATCTGTCCCTCGTCTCAGCATCTCCTTCCTTTACCAGTGCAACAGTCTCCTTTCAGACTTCCTTAAGAAGACAAAAAGCACTTGAAGGCTGGGTGCAGTGGCTTGTGCCTATAATTCCAGCACTTTGGAAGGCTGAGGCAGGTGGATCGCTTGAGCTCAGCAGTTCAAGACCAACCTGGGCAACATGGCAAAAAATACAAAAAAAAAAAAAAATGTTGAGTGTGTTGGCAAGCCTGTAGTCCAAGCTACTGGGGAGGCTGAGGTAGGAGAATTGCTTGAACCTGAGAAGTAAGAGTTTGCCATGTGCCAAAGATCATACCATTGCACTCCAGCCTGGGTAACAAGAGCAAAACTCCATCTCAAAAAAAAAAAGGGATAAGTAAGAATATATTTGGATGAGAACTGTAAGCCACATGGAATAATGAGAAAAATACCTTTGCTAGAGTGGTATAATTCTGGGTGACATTTCTATTTTTTAAAAATTGTTATTCTAACAATGTTGCTTGTGAAATAAATTTTAAAGGGGGGAAGGGGGCAAAAAGAAAAAATTTTAAAATTTAAAGATAAAAACTATATGAGGTAGTATATATTGTATAGCAGAAAAGAAAAGAAAAGTGGCGTGGATAGATGATAATACTGCAGTTTTCAATTCAAAGGAGAGAGCTGTTCCCAAAGCCTGAAGGTCACTGGGGCCAGGCATTTGAGGAACAGGCCAGGGTTAGCCCTGTGGTAGGGAGATGCGAGCTCCTCTAGGCAGAGGGAATTCTCTGAGAACCACCTTTTTTTTTTGAGACAGAGTCTCTCTCTGTCACTCAAGCTGGAGTGCAATGGCACAATCTTGGCTCACCGCAACCTCTGCCTCCTAGGTTCAAGCGATTCTCCTGCCTCAGCCTCCCAAGTAGCTAGGATTACAGGCATGAGCCACTATATCCAGCTAATTTTTGTGTTTTTAGTAGAGACCAGGTTTCACCATGTTGGCCAGGCCAATCTTGAACTCCTGAACTCAAGTGATCTGCTCGCCTCAGCCTCCCAAAGTGCTGGGATTACAGGCGTGAGCCATCAGGTCTGGCCATCTGAGAGCCGCCTTTTCTCTCCTTCATCTTCTCTACATTCTCATCTTTTTACAGTCCCCTCATGTCTTATCTGCCTGACCTTACTTCCCAGGCTAAGCCTCTTATCCTAAGGGCCCCACATTTATTTCTACCTTGGTGTAGAAAGTGTCCAAGCCTGTCTATGGACTAGGAATCCTCTTTTTTCCTAGCCAACATCAATCCAAAATTCTCTCATAAATTTCCTAGCACAGTCTGTTGCTACCATAAAGTTTTTCTGACTTTTGAGCTCATGCCAATCTCCCCTTACCTGAAGTCTTAAGAGCTGTTAGAATCTAAACATACAGTTTAAAACACAGCTGTATACTATATTGCATGATTCACTAACCTATTTTGTCAATTTTAAGATACACCACTATTCTGAAAGGAAAACACATGCACTAAAAATTAAACTATGACATGTCATAGATTACATGATATATCTAAATGTCAGAGATGTGAAAAATATCTTAGGATTGGTAAGATACAGCAATAGCTTTATATGACACATTAATAGAGACTTGTCTTCCTAATTTGATTTAAAACTCCATGATTTGTTTCAAAACAATCCTGTGATTCTGAGGGGCTACAGATAGGTGGAGGTATAGATGAAACAAGATTGGCTATGAGTTGATAAATCTTCAAGCTGATATGGGACATGAGTGTTCATTATACTTCTCTCTACTTTTGTATGTGTTCAAAATTACTTTTTTTTTTTTTCTAAAGGAAAAAGGGGTTTCACCCTGATGGCCAGGCTGGTCTTGAACTCCTGACCTCAGGTGATCCACCCACCTTGGCCTCCCAAAGTGCTAGGATTACAGGCATGAGCCACCACGCCCGGCATGTGTTCAAAATTTCTATGAAAGAAATTTTTTTAAAGAACTACGTAGATAACTTGAGAACATTATGCTAAGTGAAGTAAGCCAGTCACAAAAAGGCAAGTATGATTCCACTTATATGAAGTATCTGGAATAGTCAAATTTATAGAAAATAGAACGGAGGTTACCAGGGGCTGAGAGAAAAGGAGAATGGGGAACTTTTTTTGTTTTTGTTTTTGTTTTTTTTTTTGAGACAGAGTCTTGCTCTGTTGGCCAGGCTGGAGCTCAGTGGTGCAATCTTGGCTCACTGCAACTTTCACTTCCCCGATTCAAGAGATTCTCCTGCCTCAGCCTCTCGAGTAGCTGAGATTACAGGCACGTGCCACCACAGGCTAATTTTTGTTGTTGTTGTTGTTGTTGTTTTTTAAAGATGGGGTTTCACTATGTTGGTCAGGCTGGTCTTTAACTCCTGACTTCAGGTGATCCACCCGCCTCAGCCTCCCAAAGTGCTGGGATTACAGGCGTGAGCCATCGCACCCGGCGAGTTTCAGTTTTATAAGTTGAAAATATTCCAGAGTTGGATGTTGGAGTAATGATTGTGCACCAATGTGAATATACTTAACACTACTGAACTGTACATTCGAAAATGGTTAAGATGGCATATTTTGGCTGGGCGTGGTGGCTCATGCCTGTAATCTCAGCACTTTGGGAGGCCGAAGCGGGCGGATCATCTGAGGTCAAGAGTTCGAGACCAACCTGGCCAACATGGTGAAACCCCGTCTCTAAAAAAAAAAAAGAAAAAAGAAGATGGCATTTTTTTTTTTTTTTTTTGAGACTGAGTCTCACTCTGTTGCCAGGCTGGAGTGCAATGGCGCAATCTTGGCTCACTGCAACCTCCGCCTCCTGGGTTGAAGCAATTCTGCCTTAGCCTCCTGAGTAGCTGGGACTATAGGCATGCACCACCACACCTGGCTAATTTCTGTGTTCTTAGTAGAGACGGGGTTTTACCATGTTGACCAGGATGGTCTTGATCTCTTGACCTGGTGATTCATCTGCCTCAGCTCCCAAAGTGCTGGGATTACAGGTGTAAGCCGCTGCGCCCAGCCAACATGGCATATTTTAGGTTTTTTTTTTTTAACGACAGTGAAGAAAACCTCCTTTTTCTTTTTTTTTTTCTTTCTTTTTTTTTTTTTTTTTAAAGATGGGGTTTCACCAGGATGGCCAGGCTGGTCTTGAACTCCTGACCTCAGGTGATCCACCCACCTCGGCCTCCCAAAGTGCTAGGATTACAGGCGTGAGCCACTGCGCCCGGCCAAAAGCCTCCTTTTTCATACTATCATACTTTTGGGCACATAGTAGGAACTGAATAAATACTGGATGATCCAATTCTATTCTAAAGTGTATTTGCTAATGTCCTGTAAATGCTCTCTCTACAATACTCAGCATAGTATGTCTATGAAATAAAAATTAGGTGTAATGTTAATTCTGACCTCTTGGCTGGGAAGTTGGTATTTTCCAGGAGCTCAGTAGAACCTATGCTCCATTAGAGTGTGTGGGAACGAGAGTGGATGCTCAGGGTTTTGCAAGCACCTGCGTGGCGGGTGGAGGCATTTGTGTGTATGTGTTGCGGGGGAGGGTGTAAATCTCTGTGTATAGAGAGAGCTGGCCCTCCAGAGCGTGCGCTATAGATGACGTGATCATCGACAGATCCAAAAGCTAGAAATGAGCAATTCTGCTCTGGGGGAAGGGACTACTTAGACGAAGTCCGGGTTGGAAATAATGAGCACTTTGTAATTCTCATCAGCGAAAATAACCTTCAGATGCTGTAAAATTCCCATCTGAAATAGTAGCCTGTCGTCCTCCCCGCTCCTTTCCCCCTATCTCCCATCATCATTTTCTTGGCCACAGGGAGACATCAGGAGACCTTGGCAGATACTTGAGAAGCCCAGTGACTTTACCCCGCCCTAGTTAGAATCAGAAAACAATCTTTAAGTCACTTATTTTCAGAAATCTAAAGCTAGGCAGCTAAAAGCCAGGGAAATAGGTACAATTACAGAATTACAGCCTCAACAGGCAAACTGTACTCTGGTAACTGGTCATCCAGTTGAAGTCAGAACACTTCCTACCTACTTTCATGTGAAAACCTGAACCTCAAGGGAGAATTTTGTGCCTTTTTTTTCCTTCAGTCTAGCCTCCAAGATGAGAGGAACTTTGTGTCTTAATTTCTGAATTCTCCAGGGTCTATCTAAATCTCTTAGAGGTTTTGATTTTTTAAAGAAATGACCAGTGTACTCCTTTATAAAGTATGGAGAAGCCGGGCGCCGTGGCGCGTGCCTGTAGTCCCAGCTACTCGGGAGGCTGAGGTGGGAGGATCGCTTGAGCCCAGGAGTTCTGGGCTGTAGTGCTCTATGCCGATCAGGTGTCCACACTAAGTTCGGCATCAATATGGTGACCTCCCGGGAGCAGGGGACCACCAGGTTGCCAAAGGAGGAGTGAACCAGCCCAGGTCGGAAACGGAGCAGGTCAAAACTCCCGTGCTGATCAGTAGTGGGATCACGCCTGTGAATAGCCACTGCACTCCAGCCTGGGCAACATAGCAAGATCCCGTCTCTTAAAAAAAAAATAAAGAATGGAGAAAAATATAGGAAAGAAAAGGCATTTCTCACCCGGGGCAGTGGCTCCAGATCATCGCAGTTGCAGAAACACCTACAAATCTTTTGTTCCTGTAGGCTGGTGTCACTTGAATTAAACAAGGTGAAAATTTCTTCTTCTTTAAGAGGTACCCTTACCATATCAACCTGAAAGACATGAGAGGTCTCATCCAGAGGGAGAATGGTGGAAAAGAAGGTGAAAGAGTGGGAGATGGATGCCAGTGGGGAAAGTGGGCAGGCAGAGGAAGGTGGGCAGGAGGGCAGTTACCTCTTTTTTTTGAGACAGAGTTTCACTCTTGTTGCACAGGCTGGAGTGCAATGGCACAATCTCGGCTCACCGCAGCCTCCGCCTCCTGGGTTCAAGCGATTCTCCTGCCTCAGCCTCCCAAGTAGCTGGGATTATAAGCATGCACCACCATGCCCGGCTAATTTTGTAATTTTAGTAGACACAGGGTTTCTCCATTTTGGTCAGCCTGGTCTCAAACTCCCAACCTCAGGTGATCCACCCGCCTCACCCAATCCCAAAGTGCTGGGATTGGCAGTTACCTCTTTTAACAACTTATGCTTTAGGTAGTAAACATTTACAAATGTAATCGAGCTGCAGCACTGGAAGATTTTCACCCCAGGAATGGTGATGATCTGTAAGACAAAATGTGAAGTTGAGGGAAATTTCTCAGTTCTTTTATGGAGTAAGAATAATACATCCTTAGAAGCTCCTAGAGAATCTGTATTCTTCTTCTTTCTTTTTTCTTTTTTTTTTTTCAGACAGTCTCACTCTGTCACCCAGGCTAGAATGCAATGGCATGATCTTGGCTCACTGCAACCTCCACCTCTCAGGTCCAAGCTATTCTCCTGCCTCAGCCTCCTGACTAGCTGGAATTACAGGCACCTGCCATCACGCCCTGCTAATTTTTGTGTTTTTAGTAGAGATGGGGTTTTACCACATTGGCCACACTGGTCTCAAACACCTGGCCTTGGGTGATCTGCTCACCTTGGCCTCCCAAAGTGCTGGAATTACAGGTGTGAGCCAAAGCACCTGGCCTGTATTCTTCCTTATTAGAGACAAGAACTAGAAAATTATTTCCGTCCTTTTTCACCCTCTGCTTTTCTGGCTGTCTTCTTTCCCCCTCCATTTCCTCACTCTTCTCTTTTTCTTGGCCGAACTCTCCTTAAAGTACATTTACAAATGATCTTTAACTGGCTGCAATACTATAAGAATTTAGCTATTTAAGAACCCATCTCAGCCAGGTGTGGCAGCTCACGCCTGTAATCCTAGCAATCTGGGATGCTGAGACAGGCAGATTGCCTGAGCACAGGAGTTCGAGATTAGCCTGGGCAACATGGTGAAACCCCAATCTCTACTAAAATACAAAAAATTAGCTGGGTATGGTGGGACACACCTGTAATCTCAGCTACTGGGGAGGCTGAGGCAGGAGAATTGCTTGAACCTAGGAGGTGGAGGTTTCAGTGAGCCAAGATCAAGCCACTGCACTGCACTCCAGCTTGGATGACAGAGCAAGACTCTGTCTCCAAACAAACAAACAACAAACAAAAGAACCCGTCTCTACCAGAGTACATCAATTCCCACTCCTTTGTAAATGTGTATCTGCAGTGCAGGAAACAATGGCAAAGGATTTTGGAGAAAAACTAAGCATGAGGTGGGGCCCACCCTATCCCTTAGGCAGAGAAATGGGACCAATTTGGATTCTTACCTCCCGATAATCATTAATGCTTCTATAAATGTTGGTGTTAGGGATTTGACCCAGGAGAAGGATCTTCGTTCTGAAAGGAAATGCACTTGCCTTTAGGTCAGAGTTGCCTTACCTTGCCTTGGTTAACCTCCTATTACCTGAGACAAAGTACCTGTGTGAACGAACAGTGGTGATGAAGAAAGCAAAAACGACTGAGATAATTAGTCCAATATCCAGTCCCAGGAAAACTGAAGATAAGAATGTCATCATCCAAAGAGCCTTATGGAAAAGGGAATGAGGGGAAAAGGAAGAGCATGAAAACCAGTATAACCAAGAAAATGATCAGTCCTGTCTCTCAACTCACCTTCACCCTCTCCCTTATACACCTGGGATTTAGAGAAATATTCATAGCCACGTGGACTGGTGCCATCACAAACATTAGGGCCCTCAAGGATGCCTAGCAATTCTTGTATGCATCCCTGGTCACCTCTGTCTTCAAATGTCTCTCAAAACTTCAGTTTCCTCATGTGCAAAATAGTAATAATGTCCACCTTATAGGCTTTGCTGAGATTAGGAATACCATTTGCAAACCCAATTAGAATACTCACCAAGTGGTAGTTGCTATTTTAAGACCTATAAGAGTTATTGCAAATATTTACCAACTTTTTCAAGCCCCTACCCCACCACCTTCTCCATTATTTCATCTTTACAGAAGAAAAATAGGCTGAAATTCTCTTAAATATCTACTTTCCTCACCACCTGCCACTTGTCAGTATCTGTACTCAACGTTTCCTTATTCTCTTCCATCTAGTTGGAAGTGTTACGTCTCCTCCTGGAATAGAAACTCTATCTGTCAGCTGGACCACACTCCCTCTTAGCTCCTCAGGGATCTGGCTCCAAAAGTTACCCCCTTTCATATTTTTCTGCCTCTCCTGGGTCCTCCTCTCATCACATTCTATCCTCTACCTTTTATTTCTTGCTGATTGCCCTTTCTGACCTCTGGTTTTGTGCTCCAGAGAGAAGAGGGGGCTTCAGCAGTTATTCTGCCTAGCAAGACACCTCCTTCGCTTATTGGGACTGGAGAATCCTATCCTGAAATGCATTTACATTAACTGGATTGAAAATAATTCAAATTTGCAATGAATGACAAACCCTTTTTTGCTAGACTTGCAGGTAACTGTAGCCACTTAATCTCTTTCATTTAATTTTGCATAGTTGGAAGGAGGTCTTGTTTTCATGTGCCAACAACCTTGACTCTCCTTTTTAAGCAAAATTCTCCTTTTTAAAGCAAAACTCTCCTTTTTAAGCAAAACTAGGCATCAAAGAGTTGTTTGTGCTCTTTAAGTCCACAGCAGATCTCTTTTGTTTGTTCTTTCTCCCTTTCTCCAACCTCTTTTCTGCCCTCGTCTTCCTCAGCCCGGGCATCTATACTCACACAGTCATATTGGTCCTCCCTCCACAGACTGGGTAGGTTAGAAATGATTTCAAGGTAGGGAAGGACATTGCTCAGAATAATACCAGCCAGCACAGCCTGTGGGGAAAAGATAAATCCTGGTTCATTTTCCCTTTGGGGTATAAAACTCACAAATCCCCACAAAGGAATCACAAAAATTAGCCTTGCCACTTTGAGATATTTTGCACTGGTATTTTATATGAAGACCATGTCTATGTTTCAACTCGTTGTCCAAGCAAATAAATTTTCTCTATATTTTTCTTTTCTCTTCCTTTTAGAGACAGGGTCTCGCTCTTGCCTAAGCTGGAGTACAGTGGCGTGCAATCGTAGCTCACTGCAGCCTCGAACTCCTGGGCTCAGGACATCCTCCCCACTCAGCCTCCCAAGTAGATGGGACTACAGATGCATGTCACCACTCACGGCTAATTTTGTCTCTACAGTTTTCCTTTTTTTTTGAGATGAAGTTTCACTCCTATTGCCCAGGCTGGAATGCAGTAGCACAATCTCAGTTCACTGCAACCTCTGTCTCCCAGGTTCAAGCAATTCTCCTGCCACAGCCTCCCAAGTAGCTGGGATTACAGGTATGCGCCACGACGCCCAGCTGATTTTTGTATTTTCAGTAGAGACAGGGTTTCACTTTGTTGGTCAGGCTGGTCTCAAACTCCTGACCTCAAGTGATCTGCCTGCCTCAGCCTCCAAAGTGCTGGGATTACAGGTGTGAGCCACCGTGCCCAGCCTGTGTACATTTTTCTTTGCTCTTCTCCATAATTTGCCAAAAACACAAGGCAAGGTCAGGGCAAGGTCAAGGCCTGACTGATTCCGCTAGGAAAGCTTACAATATCCCCTTTTAGATTCAGGTAGTTCATCACTCACATAGACAGTGAGAGGAAGAGTAACTTGAGGAAAGCGGAAAGCGAAAATCACCTGCTAACCATGGAATAGGCCCCGGGAGACAAAAACTTCTTATCTGAGCAATTTAGAAGAGAGCAAAGACCACAGCCATCCAACAGCCATCTCCTTATCTAGGAATTTAGAAGTAATCAAACTTCCCTACTATCTAAAATTGGTATGTGATTCGAGGCCTCTTTCAACTTTTATAAGTAACTAACATTTCTAAACAACTCTGGAATGCTGTGCTGAAACTCATTTTACAACCCTAAGCTTCCGCCTTAAGGTCGATGAATGCTCCTAAGGAAAACCCACTATAGCGCACTCAGTCCTCTTGCTGAAGTGCCCCACTGCACCCTTTTGCAGTGTTCTTCCCTTCTAGTAAACTTTCCTTTTTCAAACCTATACTATTGTCAGTAAATTCTTTTTATCAACTCGCAAGTCGACCACTCACCGGTGCCCAGGCTTTAACATCTTGCCCAGCATAGCTAAAGGTTATAGTCATTGACTGGCCATGGTGGCTCACGGTTGTAATTCTAGCACTTTGGGAGACTGGGGCGTACAGATCACCTGAGGTCAGGAGTTTGAGACCAGCCTGATCAACCTGGAGAAACCCCCCTCTCTACTAAAAATACAAAATTAGCTGGGTGTGGTGGCGGGCGCATGTAATCGCAGCTACTCAGGAGGCAGAGGCAGGAGAATCGCTAGAACCCAGGAGGCGGAGGTTGCGATGAGCTGAGATGGCGCCATTGCCCTCCAGCCTGGGCAACAAGAGTGAAACTCCGTCTCAAAAAAAGAAAAAGGTTACAGTCATTTATCCCTTTCTGTTTCAGCGTTACTTTTGGTGTGTGGAACAAGACCCATGGGAGCTGCTGCCTTTGGCTACTTGGCCTTGCCTTGTCTGGTTTCCTGGACATATCTGTTACCTACGTTACCTAGAAACCATTCTCAGATGGGATGATAAATTAAGAGAACTTACACTCACAGAAACTCTAAAACAATTCCAATTGAGCTTTTCTTCATGTTGAATCATAATATACTGTAATGATTTCACTAATGAAATACCATTTTGTTTATCAAATTAAAGGAGCAAATTTTAAATACTGTTAGCCAAGCGTGGTGGCTCATGCCTGTAATCCCAGCACTTTGAGAGGCTGAGGTAGAAGGATGGCTTGAGCCCAGGAGTTCGAGACCAACCTGGATGACATAGTGAGATGCCATCCCTACAAAAAAATGAAATGAAATAAAATTAGCCAGGTGTGGTGTCATGTGACTATAGTCCCAGCTACTCAGGAAGCTGAGGTGGGAGAAACACTTAAGCCTGGGAGGTGGGGGCTGCAGTGAGCAGTGATTGTGCCACTACACCACAGCCCAGTGGAAGAGTGAGATACTGTCTCAAAAAAAAATAAAATAAAATAAAACATTGATAATACCCCATATACATGGTTGTTGAGTATAATAGGATGCTACCCTTTTGGAAAATCACTTGACAATACATCCAGAAATGCTGATATGCTTTCACACAACTATTTTGTTTTGCTTTTAGAAATTTATCCTAAATCCTGGCCAGACACAGTGGCTCATGTCTGTAATCCCAGCACTTTGGGAAGCTGAGGCAGACAGATCTCTAAAACCCAGGAGTTTAAGACCAGCCTAGCCAATGTGGCAAAAACCTGTCTCTACTAAAGATACAAAAATTAGCCGGGCATGGTGATATATGCCTGTGATCTCAGCTACTCAGGAGGCTGAGGCATGAGAATCACTTGAACCTGGGAGGCAGAGGTTGCAGTGAGCCAAGATCATACCACTGCACTCCAGCCTGGGCAACAGAGGAGAGACTCTGTCTCAAAAAAAAAAATTATTCTAAATCTAGAAAATAGTAAATGTACAAAATTACTCATTGTTATTTATTATAAAAATGTAGACAATGTAATTTTTCAATAAAGTCATATGTTATAGAATAAAGTATGCTCTATATTAAATAAAAACAAGAATATAGAATCGTACAGTTAGGTTACAACTATGCAAAGTGATACCCATTTATGAAAAATAATATTGGTTGGATAGATGCCAAAATGTTAGTTTCTGATTTGTGATCATGAATGACGATTTTATCTATACTGCATTTTCCAAAGTTTTGAAAATGAACATGTTTGCTTTTCTAATGGAAAGAAAGTTTCCTAAATATGAGAAAATGAAGATTTATATGCATAAGGGTATAACAATTGTCAGGGCTTCAAAGTAGAATTTAACCTACTTTTAAGAAACATTTTTGGTCACACCTGCAATCCCGGCCTCCTGTTGGGATGCCGAGGTGGGCGGATAACCTGAGGTCAGGAGTTTGAGGCCAACATGGCAAAACCCTGTCTCTACTAAAAATGCAAAAATTAGCCAGGCATGGTGGCAGGTGCCTGTAATTCCAGCTATTCAGGAGGCTGAGGCAGGAGAACAACTTGAACCCGGGAGGCAGAGGTTGCAGTGAGCTGAGATTGCACCACTGCACTCCACCCTGGGTGCGAGACTGCATCTCAAAAAAAAAAAAAAAAAAGAAACATTTTCTTGTGGTCATGAAATTCCTTCCTGTATTGGTTTAATGTTTCTTACCCTTTTTCTAGCTGTCCTCTTCTCTACATTCTCTGCCTGGGAATTTGAACTGATCCTACCACCAAGAATGGCTGAGTCCACGCTTACTCTGGCTTTCTGAGGGTACCCAGAGACCCGTTGGATACAACAGGTCGATAGAAGAGGGAAGAACAAAGATGAAGTTGGCAAAAATTACTTCTTTCTTACCACGCTATCTTCTTTCAAGTCAAGAACCTCCAAACATTCTTCAATTTGAAGAAATATGATGGGAAGGAAAAGAAACTGAATCTCAGAGTGTTTTTTAAAGATTTTTGACTTGAGGCAGGGAGTATGGAGAGGAAACAAATCTTTTCGTAAAACAGTATACAACAACATTTTCATCCTTCTGAATATTATTTACTTATTTATTTTTAAGATGGAGCCTCTCTCTGTCACCCAGGCTGGAGTGCAGTGGCGTGATCTTGGCTCACTGCAACCTCTGCCTCCCAGGTTCAAATTATTCTCCTGCCTCAGCCTCCCGAGTAGCTGGGACTACAGGCGTGTGCCACCACACCTGGCTAATTTTTTGTTACTTTTAGTAGAGACCAGGTTTCACCAGGTTAGCCGGGCTAATCTCTATCTCCTGACCTTGTGATCCACCCACCTCGGCCTCCAAGTGCTGGGATTACAGGCGTAAGCCGTCATGCCCGGCCTATACTTCTGAATATTAAGGTGAAACATGCTCATGGTGTGAAAACGAATTAAACTCATACATAATTTCTATTATCCCAGAGATAACCATCGGTATGTTCTATATTTTTTTCCACACAAAATTGGAATAATATGGATATATTATTTTGTATCATGTTTTTCAAAATTTGTGTTGGTCCTCTGGTAACTAGTGGAGATCCTAGCCCAAATGCACCACTAATGACTCTAATAAGGCTTTTGCAACTATTCACAGTTTTTTGAGAAAGAAAGAAGTCATTTATAGCTTAGTACTCATAGAACTTTATTATTATAGTAATTCAGCTATTCCATTGATCTTCTTATAATCACAACTGCTCACTCAGAAACATGCTAACTAGATGCTGTAAAATTAATGTGATGTACATGGCTAGCCAAAAGCAAGGGCTGTTCTGTGCCCAACATGTTTATAATAAAGGAGTCCCAACTTGTATCACTATGCTTCAGTGAAGTCTGATCATTTTTGTTGTTTGGAATTTTATAATTCTGCTTCATTCAGTTGTAAAGAAAAAATATCCATGTCCATCCAGATGAAATTTGAGTGGAAAAAAAAATATTCATGTTTGCCGGGTGCAGTGGCTCATGCCTATAATCCCAGCACTTTGGGAGGCTGAGGCAGGCGGATCACCTGAGGTTAGCAGTTTGAGACCAGCCTGACCAATATGGTGAAACCCCGTCTTGAAAAAAATTAAAAAAAAAAATATATATATATATATATATCCATGTCCAAAGTAAATTAGTGAGTGGCGCTCCTAAAATAGATTCCAAGAGTGGTAACACCAAAGGTGCTCTAGAAACTGAATTCTGGAGATGATGTCTACTGAGAGTCAGAGGTCCACTTGTGTGTCAATTTGCTTACCAGTACCACCCTCCTTGCATCAATTTCATGCTCCAAGGTCCTTGAATCATATGAACAGAAGGCAGCAGCAGCCTTGTGGTGGTCCTGCTCTACTGAAACCTGATATTCACCAGGTGGAAAGGAAGCATTCAGGATGGAGATCACGTTTATAACCACCCCAGCTTCAGGGACAGCCACTTCGGTGTGTAACCAAGCTGCTACATCAGCAAAGAAACCTTCTCCCACCTCCCTAAGTACTATATAAAAATGGCTGGCCAGGCACAGTGGCTCATACCTATAATCCCAGCACTTTGGGAGGCCGAGGGGGGTGGATCACCTGAGGTCGGGAGTTCAAGACCAGCCTGACCAACATGGAGAAACCTGGTCTCTACTAAAAACACAAAAAATTGGCCAGGCGCGGTGGCTCACACCTGTAATCCCAGCAGTTTGGGAGACCGAGCTGGGCGGATCACGAGGTCAGGAGTTTGAGACCAGCCTGGCCAGTGTGGTGAAACTCCATCTCTACTAAAACTACAAAAGATTAGCCGAGAATGGTGGCTCGCGCCTGTAGTCCCAACTACTCGGGAGGCTGAGGCAGGAGACTTGCTTGAACCCAGGAGACGGAGGTTGCAGTGAGCTGAGATTGTGCTACTGCATTCCAGCCTGGGTGACAGAGTGAGACTCTATCTCAAAAAAAAGAAAAAAATTAGCCAGGTGTGGTGGTGCATGCCTGCAATCCCAGCTACCCAGGAGGCTAAATAAAGCAGGAGAATCGCTTGAACCTGGAAGGCAGAGGTTGTGGTGTTGAACCTGGAAGGCAGAGGGTGTGGTGAGCCAAGATTGCGTCGTTGCACTCCAGCCTGGGCAACAAGAGCAAAATTCTGTCTCAAAAGGAATAAATAAAAATAAAAAATAAAAATGGCTATAAAAATAAAAATGGCTAATGGGAACATGAAGAAAACTTAAAAGGAAATGATGGTCACTGAGTATGGATCTACCGTAACTTAAGAACAGAAGGATTACAGCGGCCGGGCATGGTGGCTCACGCCTGTAATCCCAGCACTTTGGGAGGCCAAGGTGGGCGGATCACTTGAGGTCAGGAGTTCGAGACCAGCCTGGCCAACATGGTGAAACACCATCTTAAAAAAAAAAAAAAGAAGAAGAAGAAGAAGAATTATAGCTACTAATGAACACATCAGGCATCTCTAAATACAAGGTGCTCAGTTTCACACAAAGGGAAGAAATGACACATTTGTATACAGAGGCATCGTAGCTGAATGCTGAATTAAGACTCAACTTTCAGACCTGCCTTCCAGTGTTGTGAACTAACCAAGAGGCAGTGTGGCAGCAATGGGAGGATTGAGTTCACACAAATGCAGAACAAGGCCTTCTGGAAGCAGTGTAGGAAAACAGATGGCATGAATGCACAGTGAATTTCCAAGCCCGTGTTGGTGCAGCATCTGAAATCTATTTTGATCATGTTTCACTGAATCCTTACTTACAAAGCTTATTTTATAGCTTAAGCAATAAAAAGAAGATTTAAAGATAATAATAACTAATTTATTTATTTATTTATTTTTTAGAGGCAGGGGTCTCACCATGTTGGTCAGGATGGTCTAGAACTCCCGACCTCGTGATATGCCCGCCTTGGCCTCCCAAAGTGCTGGGATTACTGGTGTGAGCCGCTGCGCCTGGCCCTTTTCTTTTTTTATTTTGAGACAGAGTCTCACTCTGTCAGCAAGGCTGGAATGCAATGGCGTGATCTCAGCTCACTGCAGCCTCCCAGGTTCAAACAAGTCTCCTGCCTCAGCCTACCGAGTGGCTGGGATTACAGGCACCTGCCACCACACCCAGCTGATTTTTGTATTTTTGTAGAGACAGGTTTGCCATGTTGGCCAGGCTGGTCTTGAACTCCTGACCTCAAGTGAACTGCCCACCTTGGCCTCCCAAAGTGCTAGGATTACACCATGCTTAGCCTATAACTATTTTTTTTTTTTTTAAGACTGAGTCTCACTCTGTCACCCAGGCTTGAGTGCAGTGGTGGGATCTTGGCTCACCGCAATCTCTACCTCCCAGGTTCAAGCGATTCTCCTGCCTCAGCCTCCTGAGTGGCTGGGATTACAGGCGTGCACCATCATGCCCAGCTGATTTTTGTATTTTTAGTAGAGATGAGATTTCTCTATGTTGGCTGAGCTGGTCTTGAACTCCCAACATCAGGCAATCTGCCTGCCTTGGCCTCCCAAAGTGCTGGGATTACAGATGCAAGCCACCATGCCTGGCCCTATAACTGTTTCTTGAGTGTTTACTATAAGCCCAACACTATTCCATCCATCTACCTATCTACACACCATATAGATCTTATATATAAATATACATGTGTGTGTGTGTGTGTGTGTGTGTGTGTGTGTATATACATCACATAATTTAACCCCCAACCCTGTAATACAGATACTATTATTTTGAATGAAAGGGACTAGAGATGGGCTGGAGCAACCACTGGGGATAATCTGAATGCATTTCTCTTCAGAGATGCGCCCCCCCCACAACCAAGGAGCAATCCAGAGACCTGGTTGTTATTGACTGTTATTTGATCAGTTCTACTTACGTTTGGCAGTGCGTAGAAAAAGTGTCCCATCTTCACCATCAGGAGCAGCATCACACCTGCGCCTACCAGAGATGCAAACTGAGGAGACAGAGCCGGTTGGAGAGAAACCATCAGGAACGTATTGGTCCCTGTATGCAACTGAGGCCTTCTGCTTGGCGAGAAGCATGTCAGTTTTTCTCAAAAGGAGTTGAGTTCCCCACAAGTGTATTTTTGTTGAACTGACATTTTCAAGTCTTATCAAAGTGTTAAACACATATAGGTACTCAATGAATGCTTCCTGAATGAATGGAAAGATGCTCCCTGAACGTTCCACGTTGTCCTGGGTGTTTGAATCTTTACTGCCACTGCTCTATGCTATGAATCTGAGTTCTCCTAAAATCTGATTTGCAGCTCCTCCTAAGTTGAACCTCTCCCTGCACAATTTAGAAAAGCCCTAGTAATTCCTCAGTGACAGCCCTAAAATCCCAACCATCCTACTTCCCATATAAATACATTTCCCACCCCTCACTCTCCTGTTTGCTGCTTGGGTAACTGCCCATCTAGCAGCTTCAGTGGTGCTTCATCTTAAAAAACACAAAGATAGTCACTTCCCATTTTCCTGCTTTAGTTTCTCTCTGCTTCAGTGCCATCAAAAAGAAAGAAAGAGAAAGCTACAAACATGAGTCAAGGCTGTATATAGCAGCTCTGGATCCTATCCCAGTTGGGTTGACTACTTTGGGCTCAGTGTCTCTTGGTAAGCAGTGATTCTCACTTGGCAAACAAAAGTGGAAAACTAAGAAGCATAGTTTCCTTGATAAGCCCAATGCTTTCTGGATAGTCTTGAACCCATTATATCCTTTATTGGTAAATTTCCATTTTGTAAGCACCTAGCAATAAAAATAACATAAAGCAGTGGCATTCTCCACTGTGATGGGAATACGAGATGGGGCAAAACTACAATCATAAATCAAAACAATGGCACGGAAAAGCAAGTACTAAGGGACTGCCTCAATTCTAATCTACCAAAGGACCACTCAGCAATGATTCTCTAATTTTTCTCTGTATTTTTTACATGGCGGAGGGCGGGGTGGGGGAACATACCTTCCCACTGGGTTCCCTCTCACTACTCATTGCTATTTGCCATATAAATGTATTGCTGAAAATAATAGCAATGCAATCAATGTCCTCCTTCTTTCTTTCCCCAGCCCAGCTGACTCACAGCTAAAGTGCGTGGCCTGATGTGGAAAGGCTGAATCACGTGAGAGTAGTGTACGAAGGACTCAGGAAAACGGATCACCATAACTGAAACTCAGAAAGCTCTGATGGCAAACATTTTAGATGCTGTGGAGCTGAGACAGGTAACCCCAAAGCCTCTCTAGCCAGTCGACATGTCAGCCTGTTGCTGGATCTAATCTCTGGCTCTAGCTTCAGTTGGTCTTTGCTGATGCTATAGAAGAAAACTATTTTCATTAGCACAGGAAATATATATCAGTATTTTCTTTCCTGCCACTTTTTTCTCCAAAATTCTTCTGATCATTTTTGAGGAAACACAGGCAGGCAGACATCAAAATAAGTTGTATAAAACTTAGGTTAGGCGGGGCGTGGTAGCTCACGCCTATAATCCCAGCACTTTGGGAGGCTGAAGGAGGTAGATTACCTGAGTTTAGAAGTTTGAGACCAGCCTGGCCAACATGGTGAAACCCTATCTCTACTAAAAATACAAAAAAATTAGCTGGGCATGGTGGTTGGCGCCTGTAATCCTAGCTACTTGGGAGGCTGAGGCAGGAGAATCGCTTGTACCTGGGAGGCAGAGGTTGCAGTGAGCCAAGATGGCACCACTGCACCCCAGGCTGGGCAACAAGAGCAAAACTTCATCTCAAAACAAAAAATAACCTAGGTCAAAATGAGTACAAACTAGACACCAAATCCCATAAAATTAGCTGCTCAGAGAGGGTTGGAGGCTTATGAATAATTGTGTCCCACTTGGCTGCACATTCATAGGAATGGGCTTTGGAATTAGAGGACCATCCGCAGTGGCATTGAACCTCAGGAAGATGCTCAATGGCTCTCAGAAGCTCAGGTTCAGTGACTGAACAGTGTTTAAAGACAGCAAGCATTGTCTGCCTGTTTTTCATCTCATGCATCCTTTGTTTGACCAGATTTTCCATCACTTTTCTAGGCTTTCTTGAACAAAGACTCACTCTGCCTTCTCTCCAGAGAGTCAAAGCCATGTGAGTTCCCATGGCCACAGCCATAATCGACATGCAGACCCTCAGGCATCAACTGGTCCATGTACAGGGGGTTCCATGAAGTAGAAGAGCAGATGATGAACACCTGCTCAGGCACTTGGGAATTGAGGTAGACGTGATGATTTTTGAACTCTTAAGTGACAGGCACGTATCAGCATCTAATTTAATTCTCATAACGGGCAAGTTTGTTTTATCCCCACTTTCCAGATGAATACTAGAGCCTCAGAGAGCAAAATTAATTTGCCAAGGTCACATACATCTAGGAAGCATGGAGTCAGGGTCAACCTCCCCTGACCATCTGACTCCAAAATCCAGCCTTTCTCCACTGCCCCATTGGCTTCCTCCAAAAAGAGTGCAACACATTCATTTCTTTTACAATAATCCATTTTTAAAGCTGTTCTGGGAGCCTGGGAAAGGCAGGTCCTTGGAAAGCAGGGAGCAATGAAAGAAACCTAATCTTGGAGAACAGGGAAGCACAGTGGTAAGAATGGGATGAGCAGAAAGATGGAGCGGGGGACAGCCCAACTGGCCACAGGCTTACTAGGGCCCTCACGTCCCCTCTGCCACAGATCAGGCCTGCCAATGCCTCGTGGCCAGAAGGACAGGTAAGTTTTGCTGCAACCATTGGAGGAAAGTGAGTTCTAGACAGCAAGAAATTAAGTGAAATCTAGACACATATACACAGTTTGCATTTATGCCAGATAAAAAATAAAAGTAAAGTGACCCTTGATGGCAGGTTATTTTTGAGAGGTTCAGAGCCAGCCCCCTACTTCTCTTTTCTGCAGTCCTAAGGAACTTTGAAAAAGTGGGGCATTCTCAGGCAGAGTGAATCAAAAGTCCCTAGGGGGCAGGGCACAGTGGCTCATGCCTGTAATCCTAGCACTTTGTGGGGCCGAGGTGAGAAGATCACTTGAGGCCCAAAGTTTGGGCAATTTAGCGAGACTCTGTCTACCAAAAAATTTTTTTAAAAATCTTAAGGCCTCCAAAGATAAGAGGTGGAGAGAAAACTCCACTGCTGTGAAATGAAGAAGATGAATGAGTCTCAGAGGCCTTTTCTGGTCCAGATTAGAAACTCAAGAGTATAGTCTGGGCAGCTGCCGTGTATATGGCCAGGGGCCAGAAGCATTCTCTGCTTGAGCCAGCAATTTGCAATGGGCATGTCAAGGTTTCAGGGAGGGCTTAGCAGCATTCCCAGGGACATGTCTCCCTGCGGAGGGATGCTGCACTGCATTGAGAGGTGTCACAGGCAGGAACTGTGCTGCACATGTGAACAAGGTGGCAGTGGAAAACAAAATGAGTGCAATAGGCTACCTTTCAGGCAGACCTTCTGTCCAACAGGCTAAAATGCTAAAAATGGGCTTGCTCAGGGTTTGGAAATTCAATCGTCCACCAAAATTCTCCCCAAACCTGGCGTTTCTATTCCCAGAATCAATGAGTGCGGTCGGCAAAACCATTCTTCCTGTAGTCCACACTGCACGCACAAATGGAATCCTGCCTTTAAGACAGCTCTGAGGCTGAACTGAAGCCCTTCTTCCTCCTTCCATCTCCACATATCCTAAACCCCTTTCAGTACTCCATGAAATTCCACTTCTGCCATCATTCTCCTTCTTGCAATATTTATGCCGCTTGAAAAAAAAATTGTCCTCATTCTGCACTCAGTTTTCCTTGCACTGTGATTTAGTTTTTTTCTAGCTGTGCACATCTTGTCTCCCAAATTTACATTATGCTTATATACTGCATAAACAAAGTATGTCATAAAAAGTTTATGGAACTAATCTCTGGAATCACCATTTCCATTTCCTCTTATAAAACTCTCTCATTTTGACTCCAAAGTTTTTGCATGCTTGTACGAAACATTCTTCTTTTTAACATAGCCTAAATTTCTTCTGTCTGTTAAGCAGTAGTGGAAAAGGCCAATGTGTCTGGAAGATGCTCTGTGACAAACAAAACTCAGTCCATATAAAATGGTATAATGTAGTCTTTTTTTCTTTTTTTTTAAGAAACAGGGTCTCGCTATGTTGCCCAGGCTAGAGTGCAGTGGATATTCACAGGTGCAATCCCACTATTGATCAGCATGGGAGTTTTGACCTGCTCCACTTCCGACCTGGGCCGGTTCACCACTCCTTAGGCAACCTGGTGGTCGCCTGCTCCCTGGAGGTCACCATATTGATGCCGAACTTAGTGTGGACACCTGATCGGCATAGAGCACTACAGCCCAGAACTCCTGGGCTCAAGTGATCCTCCCACCTCAGCCTCCCTAGTAGCTGGGACTACAGGCAGGTGCCACCACACCCAGCCAGTGTAGTCTTACTCTAGACCAAGCTTGTCCAACCTGCAGCCTGCAGGCCACATGTAGCCAGGACGTCTTTAGATGTAGGCCAATGCAAATTCGTAAACTTTCTTAAAACATAAAATATTTTTGCAATTTTTTTTTCTCATCAGCCATTGTTAGTGTTGGTGCATTTTATGTGTGGCCCAAGACAATTCTTCTTCTTCCAGTGTGGCCAGGGAAGCCAAAAGTTTGGACACCCCTGCTGTATACCCATGCTCTTACCCCTGCCTCATCTTTCTGACTTGTATTAGCTTTTACCTTATGCTTCACCACATATTTGCCCCAATGGACTATGACACTTTGTCTTTCCATGTGAAAGTTTACTATTCATTCTGCTGACACATTAGTTTCTGACCATGGCTACATCTTTTGCTGTGTTTCTTCAGCAGAGGCTTCTCTTTGACCTCTGCCACTGTTTCTCTGGCATCTGAACGCTGACTCATTCCCTAGGCAACCCTAGTTTCAATTCTGATAGCTCTCTGACATTTTGTCACGCTACATAGTTGAGATGGGTTAGCATGTTGTAACTTTTATCTAGTCAGTTCAAAACTCAGGAACACTGGGCCAGGCATGGTGGTTCATGCCTGTAATTCCAGCACTTTGGGAGACCAAGGCAGGTGGATCACTCGAAGTCAGGAGTTTGAGACCAGCCTGGCCAACATGGTAAAACCCCATCTCTGCTAAAAATACAAAAATTAGCTGGGCGTCATGGCGCACGCCTGTAATTCCATCAACTGAGGAGGCTGAGACAGGAAATCATTTGAGCCCGGGAGGTGGAGGTTGCAGTGAGTCGAGATCGTGCCACTGCACTCTAGCCTGGGTGACAGAGAAAGACTGTGTCTCAAAACAAAAACAAAAACAAAAAAACAAAACTCATGAACATTAGACTTAATGCCTGCAATTAGACACTTTGCCTCCAGTCTTTTCATTCACCATTCTGTTATGCTTAACACACACCTAAACATTTAGTTTACTGACTCAGAATACCTGCAGAAAATCTGACCTAGATAATTTTCTCTTATACAAAAGTAGAACACTTACACATTCTCTGGGCTGTCCTAGACAAAGACCTGACTCCCTGTCCTGAAAGCCCCTTGCCATGCCCTTTGACCAAACCACGAACATTTTTAGTTTGCTACCAAGGTGGGTAGAGTTGTATTATTGCTTTCCCAGAGTAGGTGTGAGAATGCATCTTCCCAATATGGGGGAAAACATTAGCAGGTGATGGTAAGTTTACCTGAAATATTCTTTTTTTGTTTTTGTTTTTTATTTTGTTTTATTGAGGTGGAATCTCATTCTGCCACCCAGGTGGAGTGCAGTGGCGCCATCTCAGCTCACTGCAATCTCTGCCTCCTGGGTTCAAGCAATTCTCCTGCCTCAGCCTCCTGGGCAGCTGGAATTACAGGCGTGCGCCACAACACCCAGCTATTTTTTGTTTGTTTGTTTGTTTGTTTCTAGTAGAGATGAGGTTTCACCATGTTAGCCAGGCTGGTCTTGAACTCCTGTCCTCAAGTGATCCACCCACTTCAGCCTCCCAAAGTGCTGGGATTACAGGCATGAGCCACCAAACCCGGCCAGTTGATTTGAAATATTCTTATCTTTTAGCTATGATATGTGGAAAGTGGGGTTTTGTGACCTAATATATGGAAACCTCTCACATAATATTTCTATAGAAAATGGCCTTCAAGTTCCACATTGACAAGAAACTTTTAAGGCAAAATCTGAGCAAAAATTAAGGCAAGCATGGAATCCAAATTCTTCCCAGAGGTCTTTCCCATTAAGCATAACATTAAAACAGCAACAAGATTAAACCCATTTAATTCCCTGCTATGAATATACATATGAATTGATATAAATATGTTTATGTATTAGAGATCAAATTATATTTCAACACACCTGTTGTCTTCCTCCAGATTTATCCTGGATAATAGTCCTGGCAACAGCACCAGTAAACACACAAGATCTGAAAAATGAACTGACGACATTGCAAAGGCCGATGGCTATTAAATCCTGTGAAGAAATGGCAGATGCCTTAGGCCCACCTCTTTGTTGAAGAATGCTGATTTTATTTTGAACTGAAGGTATATGGTTTATTTTTTGTATATGAAGATAGGGTTGTTTTGATCACTTGAAAGAACAGATTGATGCCAGGTGCGGTGGCTCACGCCTGTAATCTCAGCCCTTTGGGAGGCTAAGGCAGGCGGATCATGAGGCAGGAGTTTGAGACCAGCCTGTCCAATACGGTGAAACCATGTCTCTACTAAAACATACAAAAATTAGCTGGGCATGGTGGCGCACGCCTGTAGTCCCAGCTACTCAGGAAGCTGAGGCAGGAGAAACACTTGAACCCAGGAGGCAGAGGTTGCAGTGAGCCAAGATTGTACCACTGTACTCCAGCCTGGCAACAGAGTGAGACTCTGTCTAAAAAAAAAGAAAAAAGAAATAACAGACTGAAATATTATCAGAAAGAACAAAAGGATGGCATATCTGATTTTCTTGATTAAACTGAATCATGATTTTAGCTAGTCATCACAAGGAAAGTGCTTTTTTAAGGTGAGAAAATGAGACTCTGGCATTTTTATTCTCTTTCAAGTGATCACCAGGGCTTAGGATGACAGGGAGAAGCACAGTGCTGTTCTCCATGCCTTTTGTACTACCCTAAACGTCAAATGGAAACACTTATTGCTTCCGTATTTCCCTCTTGAGTTCTATGGAAAGGGCCAAATTCAGAGTAGTTGAAGATTTTCCCTAAAAAATAAAAACAAAAGACAAAAACTGTTTCTGGGAGGCCAACTGTATGATATTAGCAGCCCTGGCTTTTTTACAGGATGTCGCGCAGCATTTCTTATCGCACCTCAGTATGTGGTTGGAGGACTTGGTAGAAAGAAAGCTAAAATAAGAAAAGTGAAACTCTCCTAGCTTCACAACATGATAACATAATTTTCTGGCCTCTCTGTGCCATATCTGTTCTAGGGCAATGAGACTCGGCTTAATTCAAGTGGCCTCGAAGTTAAGCATCCCTCAAAAATCCTTTGTGATTACTGTCCAAACCATGGTCCAAGTTGCTCCTGGGTTAAAAAAGACTCCAGCTTTCATGTTGGCGGGAGGCTTGGATTAAAGAACAAAGACTTAAGGATCAGAGGAAGTAATAGTCCTCTCACCTGGTTGGAATTGACACTGTAGTTGTGAAGACTGGCAATCTTCTTGCCCAGAAATATGAGCAGAAAGGAGCTCACCAAAGACAAGGAGATTGCTTGTAAAATTATGTTGGGAAGAAAGCTGAAATCTGGTGTTGCAGGAAACAGGAAGCTGGAATAGAATAGTGGAATTATTTCTGGACAGCAGGAACCCTTGGTACCTCCGCCATCCTATTCTTACTGGGCAGTCCTGATTCTCTTTTTTTTTTTTTTTAAATGACAATAGGGACAAGTGGAGAAATTGAGGCAGCAGCCTTCCAAAACTCCCAGCAAACCAAGCCAAGTTATGAAAGCCATTAAGGGAACATGCTGTTGTATCTTGTAGTTCAATGTTTTTGCCAGGTAGCAATGGCAATCATCAGAACAGGCAAAATCTTAAGGATTCATGAAAAATGGTGTCTTGAGACGTTTGAGACCATACCAGTGGGTGAACAATAGGCGGATATTTAAGGAAGAAATGATGCCTGTTTTATAGAAACTCTTCCAGAAATTGAAGATGAGGCAATACTTTCTAAATCTTTCTATAATGTCAACATATGGCCAGGTGCAGTGGCTCACGCCTGTAATCCCAGCACTTTGGGAGGCCAAGGCAGGTGGATCACTTGAGGTTAGAAGTTCGAGACCAGCCTGGCCAACATGATGAAACCCTGTCTCTACTAAAAATACAAAAAAATTAGCCAGGTGTGATGGCGCACGCCTGTAATCCCAGCTACTCAGGAGACTGAGGCATGAGAATCACCTGAACCGAGGAGGTGGAGGTTGCAGCGAGCCAAGATTGTGCCACTGCACTCTAGCATGGGTGATAGAGTAACGCTCAGGCTCAAAACAAACAACAAAAAAAATCAACATACTC
The DNA here is from genome assembly GCA_963573385.1 of Cacajao melanocephalus. Lineage (NCBI taxonomy): Eukaryota > Metazoa > Chordata > Mammalia > Primates > Pitheciidae > Cacajao > Cacajao melanocephalus. The sequence goes on from CAUYLG010070689.1 coordinate 31,441, forward strand.
TGATACCAAAACCAGATGCAGATAGTACAAGGAAAAAAACAAACAAAAAAGCAACTCAGGCCAATATCCTTCGTAAACTTAAATGCAAAAATTCTTATCATTTTAGCAAGTTAATATATAAAAGGATAATACCCTATGACCAAGTTGGGTTTTCACAGAATGAAGCATTAGTTTAGCAGTCAGAAATCAGCTGGGCATGGTGGCTCATGCCTGTAATCCCAGCACTTTGGGAGGCCAAGGCCAGTGGATCATGAGGTCAGGAGTTCGAGACCAGCCTGGCCAACATGGTGAAACCCCGTCTCTGCTAAAAGTACAAAAAATTAGCTGGGCATGGTAGCATGCACCTGTAATCCCAGCTATTCAGGAGACTGAGGCAGGAGAATTGTCTGAACCTGGGAGGCAGAGGTTGCAATGAGCCAAGATCGCACCATTGTACTCTAGCCTGAGCAAAAGGGCCAGACTCCATCTCAAAAACAAAAACGAAAACAGTCAGAAATCAAGCACAATATTAACAGACTAAAGAAGAAAAAGAAATCTTGATGATTTGTGGGGAGTGGTGTTTTTCCATAGATCCATACTGGCGTATTCTTTAAGCTGAATCTGGAAGCACAAATACGCTTTCTTTTCCATTTTTCCAGATTACTTTCTAAGTCAGAAAAAAATAATCTTCTAAGTGTTTTAGATAAGACTTGCTATTTGAAATGTTTATCATTCTTTTGATTATCTTTAATCATTTTGTTAAAGACAAATATGTATGCCTCAACAGTTGATTTATTTCTGATGAATTATATAAAAATCCAAATTCAATGAAATGAATCATGTAAATACCTTTGGGAAAATTATTTTACAAGAAATTTTGTGATATAGATTTCCACAAAGCAAGTAATCCCTTATCTAATTAAAATTTCTTATTAGTTCATGCATTTTAAACTCTATTTTTCTTTGAGTAAAAAGAATTTACTTTTAATACCTCGAAGAACTAAATATCAGTTTCTTCACCAGCCAACTATGTCTTCTTCTTCTTTTTTTTTCTTTTTTTTTTTTGGTATTGAGACTGGGTCTTGCTCTGTCTTGCAGTGGTGTGATCATGGCCTACTGGAGCCTTAACTTTCCTCAATAAATCCTCCCACCTCAGCCTCCCAAGTAGCTAGGATTTCAGGTGCATGCCACCACGCCTGGTTAATTTTTGTATTTTTTTTTTTTTTTTTGGGTAGAGATGGAGTCTCACCGTGTTTCCCAGGTCAGTCTCAAAATCCTGAGCTCAAGCAATCTGCCTGCCTCAGCCTCCCACAGTGCTGGGATTAGAGGCATTGAGCCACCGCATGTGGCCTAACTATGTCTATTTTAATTCCTTATTTATAATTTATAACTTACAAGCATCTTTGCATTTTCCAGGTAACGAGCTAAGTAGAAGCATAACTGAATACTTAGAGGTAGGTATTTAAGTTATTATCAAATTCCACCTTTTTGTCTTTATAAGAAGCTAGGTAAGAATGTGGTTGTCCCAAAGAGGTACACAATAAATACCCCAATCTATATTAGTAAAGCTTGAATATTTAGCATGATAACAACATAAACTACTATTTTTCCTTTCTGTTCTCTGTAACATTCAGTTCTTGTTAGCAAATGATGTTAAATGGGGACATGGACACAGCAAGAACTAACTTAAATTGTTCAATTTTACTAGTCTCTAGCAACCCTGGATAAATACGTAATGAAAGAGAAAGCTCAAAGCAATGCTTAAAATCAGACTTTTGAAATGCTCACTTGTCCATCAGTACCTTTGAATCTTATGATAAAAGATAAGCAGAACTTGGCTGTGTAGGTTTTTTCTTTTTTTTTTTTCTTTTTTGATATAATCTCCTTCTACTGCCCAGGCTGGAGTGCAGAGACATGATCTCAGCTCACTGCAACCACCAACTCCCTGGTACAAGTGATTCACATGCCTTAGCCACCCAAGTAGCTGAGATTACAGGCACACACCACCATGTCCAGCTAATTTTTTTATTTTTAGTAGAGACAGGGTTTCACAGGGTTTCACCATGTTGACCAGGCTAGTCTTGAACTCCTGACATCAAGTGACCCACCTGCCTCAGCCTCTCAAAGTGCTGGGATTACAGGCATGAGGCACTGTGCCCAGCCTGGCTGTGTGGTTTTGAAGTCATTAATAACAGAAGCATATTGTGTAAGAATAACAGAGTGGTTATGATTGTAGACTTTGGAATTAAGGAGAAATGGGTTCAAATGGTAGCTCTACCACTGAGGAGCAGTGTGCTAAGTCATTTAAAGACAGCAAGCCGGCCAGGCGTGGTGGCTCACGCCTGTAATCCAAGCACTTTAGAGGCCAAGGCGGGCAGATCACCTGAGGTCAGGAGTTCAAGACCAACCTGACCAACATGGTGAAACCGTGTCTTTAAAAAAAAATAATAATAATAATAAATAAAGACGGCAAGCCTTAGTTTACTTAGCGTATAAAAGAAGGCAATATCTACCTCAAAGCATTACTGTGGGGAGCAAATGAAATAATACAAATATGTAAAGTATCAATATCATTGCTGTTCTTATTATGTTTTTCTTGACGACAGAGACCCTGACTTGCTTATCTTTGTACTCCCTAGTACCTAGGTGGTGTCTGCTCACATTTTTTAATTGACTGGAATTTCAAGTTGATTCAGTTATCATGAGATTTTATTGAGAACTAGGTAGGATATGAGACTAGTTTAATCTAGTTATGTCAAAATAGCCTATATTTGCCAGGGTGTGGTGACTCACACCTGTAATCCCAGCACTTTGGGAAGCGAAGGCAGGAGGATCACCTGAGGCCAGGAGTTCAAAACCAAGCTGGCCAACATGGTGAAACCCTGTCTCTACAAAAAATACAAAAATTAGCTGGGCATGGTGGCAGGCACCTGTAATTCCAGCTACTCAAGAGACTGAGCAGGAGAATCACTTGAACCTGGGAGGCGGAGGTTGCAGTTAGCTGAGATTTCGCCACTGCACTCCAGTCTGGGCAACATAACAAGACTCAAAAAGAAAAAAGAAAAAAAGAAAAAGAAAAGCCTACATTTTGTGATCCTGGAGTTTAGCAAGTATCCTTTATTCTTTACAGGATTCCTTAATAATATACAAGGTGAGGAAATGGGCAATGCTCTTCAAAAGCCTGCCTGTGAGTCAAGAAACTGCAGTATATTGCCTTTCTTAGCTAATGTGATTCATCTGATTAAGGTTTAAAAAAAAATTCCCTAATAGAAGCAAGCGCGGTGCTTCATAGTCACTAGTAAGAATTATAATGTAAATTGATTGTGAGTCCTTAAGAACTGCATATGCTAGGCTATTTGAAGATCACTTTCTACCCACAGGAAAAAAATAATATTGTTCAAGGGTACCACTTCTGGCCAGGCTCATGCTTGTAATCCCAGCACTTTTTAGGAGGCCAAGGCAGGAGGACTGTTTGAGCCCAGGGGTTTGAGACCAGCCCAAGCAACATGGCAAAACGCTGTCTCTATTAAAAATGCAAAGAATTAGCTGGGCGTGGCGGTGGGCGCCAGCTATTCAGAGGGCTGAGGAGGGAGGATCACTTGAGCCTGAGAGTTTAATAGTGCAGTGAGCCAAGATTGTACCACCGCACTCCAGCCTAGGCAACAGAGTAAGACTCTGTCTCAAAAATAAATAAATAAATAAATAAAAATAGAGCACCAGCCGGGCGCGGTGGCTCAGGCCTGTAATCCAAGCACTTTGGAGGCCAAGGCAGGTGGATCACCTGAGGCCGGGAGTTCAAGACCAGCCTGACCAACATGGTGAAACCTCATCTTAAAAAAAAATATATATATATATATATATATATATATAGTCTAAGTTTGTGAAGGCAGAAGAAACATTCATCTTCTGAAATTGGAGCCGCAGGAGAGAGGTTAGAAAAACCGAGGCATCTCTTGTCCACCCCTTGAGAATTAATCAGAGAAGCATGGTAATTGGGAAGGCCTATCATGTGTTATGAAAAGAACATGAGTTTCTCTGGTATTCAGTGCATAGAACAGTTTTCCTGGATAAGGGGATTGGCTCAGCTATGATAAGAGAGACAGAGGCTGACCAGAGAAGACACAAGGAGTTGTCCCTAGCCCTTCTCCTTTCATGGACCTCTGTGTTCTCAAATGAATTTTGCTTTGGCCAGAGAGTGCTAGTAGAAAATATCAATCAGGCTGTGTGGTCAGAGGCTAAGAGAGGGTATCAGAAAGAGAAAAGCAATCTTGGAAAGTGGAATTACTGACCTATAAGGAATCATGTCAATAAGCGTCTTGCTTGTTTCTGTGGCCATGCTTATCTTGTTTGCGAACACGGTGAAGCCAATAATCTGTAGGGGGAGGAAAAAAAGGGAGGGGCATATGAATATCTAGATACAGTGCATTGCTTCCAGGAGCAGAGCTGCCCCTAGCCTCTGGCAGCTCGGAAGATGAAACATGTGGCAGTCCCTGTGCACGCAAGTCAGAGAGAGAGGCATGGCTAGTTCAGCGGAGCAACACAGGCAGCAGAGCTCTTCCCTGATTCTTTTGGTTCTCTAAGCTCCTTTCCACATTGTAGCCAGAGTGCAAAACAACTTGGTCTGTGATACAATGATGGGAACAAATGGACGCCATGAACTTCTGACTCCCCACCAATTTTATTTATTTTTTGTTTTAATATTTAATATCTTTGAATCTCAATGGCTTTGAGTGAGATTGATTCATTTAAATGCTGAATGACTTGGGAAATACCTGTCCCATTGCTGCTCTTTAAATAAAGAGATGTAACTTTGTGCAGTGGCAGTATTGTAGCCAGTGAGGTTTATCCGAGGGGCGATTATTGCTATTTGAAAACTTTTCCCAATACCCCGCCTTGACGACTTGCAATACAGTCGGCGCTGGCAATTTTTGACAGTCTCTACGGAGACTGATTTAAAAGAAATAAAGAGATGTGTACTTCAGAGTTTATCAGGAAGTGGGGAATCTTCCTACCAACTTTAAACATCTAGATTAATATAAACATGTTTTCAGATAATGGCTGTATCAAGTTTTCAGTTTCAAAAGTTTTTAGTTCCAGGTATATTGTAGTAATACACATATGTCTTTTAGGGGCTTGTTGAGGTATACAAAGAAAGAAACAATTCTCTTCCTCTTTCTTTCTCTCTTACATTGTTTTCTTTTCTTTCTTTCACTCTTTCTTTCTTTTCTCTGTTTTTCTTTCTTTCAAAAAAAAAAAAGAAACATAATTAACCCTTAATAATATGGAGCAACATTTAATAGCACAAAGAAAAAAGTCTGTAGCAAAGCAAGTACCTGCTTTTCCATCCTTTCATTACTTCTAAAAATGGCAATTCTCCCTGTAGTCCCTGACTTTTAATCAGAGGAAAAAGAGACAACCTAGCAGCTGTTATAGCTTATAAAGACTCTGCATCAATGCAGATTAAACCAGAGACAAGAGACCTGAATTCCCAGGTTTTAAATAGCAATTATACAGTTGCTTTATCCCATTCTTCCTATTGACACATATATCTTTCCCCAGCATCTACTGCAAGAGTTCAGCAGACACTGAAAAGGACAGCAGTTGGCTACCCTGCGATACTGTTATCAGATGAAGACCCCTAGGAAGCCTACAGATTAGAATGGAAGGAAGAATCTGGATCACAGCTTGGGTCAGAGAAGAAGAGTCTTGGTTTTTATATGGCAAGTAACTCTTATTTCCAGTCTAAAGGCAATACTTGTTCACGGAGAAAAATGAAGAAAACATGAAACACTGAAAAACAGAAATAATACATCCAAAGACAACCATTGCTGACATTTTTTTGTGTTTGCTATACAGCTTAAATACACATGAATTATGAACATATGGCTGGGCATGGTGGCTCATGCCTGAAATCTCAGCACTTTGGAAGGCTGAGGTGGGCACATCACCTGAGGTCAGGAGTTTGAGGCCAGCCTGACCAACATGGTGAAACCCCATCTCTACTAAAAATACAAAAATTAGCCAGTTGTGGTGGTGCATGCCTGTAATCCCAGCTACTCAGGAGGCTGAAGCGGGAGAATTGCTTGAACCTGGGAGGTGGAGGTTGCGGTGACCCGAGATCATGCCATTGCACTTCAGCCTGGGCGACAGAGTAAGATCTGTCTCAAGAAAAAAAAATTATAAGCATATAGTATATATAATTTCTTCTAGCCAAGGGACCTTTGAATTGTCAGTATATTCTACCTGGATTCAGTTGTTGGCTTGAAATTTTTCCTAAATATTTGAGTCTGCTCTCTTTTTTTTTTTGAGACGGATTTTCAGTCTTGTTGCCTGGGCTGGAGTGCAACCACCACCTCCTGGGTTCAAGCGATTCTCGTGCCTCAGCCTCCTGAGTAGCTGGGATTACAGGCATGCATCACCATGCCCGGCTAATTTTTGTTTTTATGTTTGCTTGTTTGTTTTTTGAGACGTCTGGCTCTATGACACAGGCTGGAGTGCAGTGGCGTGATCTCAGCTCACTGCAACCTCCGCCTCCTAGGTTCAAGCAATTCTCACTGTTTCTCAGCCTCCCGAGTAGCTGGGATTACAGGCAGGTGCCACCACACTCAGCTAATTTTTGTGTTTTTACTAGCAATGGGGTTTCACCATGTTGCCCAGGATGGTCTCAATCTCCTGACCTTGTGATTCACCCACTTCAGCCTACCAAAGCGCTGGGATTACAGGCATGAACCACCGCGCCCGGCCCAGGATTTTTATTTTTATTTTTGTTTTTGAGATGGAGTCTCACTCTGTCACCCAGGCTGGAGTACAATGGTGTGGTCTAGGCTCACTGCAGCCTCTGCCTCCCAGGTTCACGTGATTCTCTTGCCTCAGCCTCCCAAGTAGCTGAGATTACAGGCGCCTGCCACCATGCCCAGCTAATTGTTTTATATTTTTAGTAGAGGCAGGGTTTCACTATGTTGGCCAGGCTGGTCTCGAATTCCTGACCTTGTGATCCATCTGCCTCAGCCTCCCAAAGTGCTGGGATTATCGGCGTGAGCCACTGCACCCAGCTCACTGCAACCTCCGCCTCTTGGGTTCAAGTGATTCTGCTGCCTCAGCCTCCTGAGTAGCTGGGACTACAGGCGCGTACCACCATGCTGAGCTACTTTTGTATTTTTAGTAGAGATGGGGTTTCACTATGTTTGCCAGGATGGTCTCAATCTCTTGACCTCGTGATCCACCCATCTCTGCCTTCCAAAGTGCTGGGATTACAGGCTTGAGCCACCACATCCAGCAAGATTTTTTTTTGAGATGGAGCCTCACTCTATTGACCAGGCACGATCTCAGCTCACTGCAAATAAAGCAGGAAAGTGGCTGTGAAACAAACCTCTAGAACACCAAACTGGGAAGGAAGGGGTGATTTATTCGGCCAGGAGCAAGGCGGCATAGTTGCCTAACAGCCAAGCTTCTAGCCGAATAAATCACTCCTTCCTTCCCAGTTTGGTGTTCGAGAGGTTGAAGTGAGTTTCCGTTGGTGGACGGCCAGCTCAGCCTTTCAGGTGGTTTTGCCTAGCCCTTCAGAGCATCCCTGCAGGGGGCTCCCACCTGCTTGGGTGATGCTCCCGCCTGCCTGGGTGAGCGCTCCTGGGCAGGTATTGGCTCGGTGGAAAGCCTTGCCAGAGCAGAGCAGGAAAGCCCCTGCAGTGTGGATCCACTCAGTGGCTGAACACCGAGAAGGAACGGGGACTTGGAGTGTCTGGACAACAGAAACACAGCAGGATCGATCCTGGGGAATCTTGCCCACCTCCTTTAGGTGGAAGTGTGGCCTGATCACCCACGTGTGCTGGATTTGGCACTCTTGTACTTGGCTCTCTCTCTCTCTGTAATTAACCTTGGAAGTCTTGTTTTTTGGTTTCGATTTGGGCAGGGGATGAGTGTGATTGTGTGAGTGATTGGAGGGGTCCAATTGGACTCATCAGCCGTGAAATATGGGGGCTGCAAGTCCATGAGAGGGGACCCCATGCTCCGAGTGAATTGTGCGGCTGGCCAGGATTAGGGGCAATCTGCAAATGGCTAGAAGGAGGTGCCTTCACAATCTAGGCATTGTGAAGGGATTAACAAATGCTCTGATGCCAAGAGGCACCTGAAATACTACCTGAGTGGGAGATGATCCTACCAGCCTGAAGCGAAAGTGATTGAGGGTGTGTTGTGCCATGCTGGACAGGAACTGAGGGTTGAGTAAACTCTCTTAACTGTCTGTGAGGACTGTTTTTTCGGTGCAAAACATGGGTCATACTCATAGCAAGCCTAGCCCTCTAGGAACTATGCTGAAAAATTTCAAGAAGAGATTTAGTGGGGATTATGGAGTAACTATGACACCAGGGAAGCTGAGGACCTTATGTAAAGTAGACTGGCCAGCATTTGGGGTGGATTGGCCCTCAGATGAGAGCCTAGACAGGTCTCTTGTCTCCAAAGTATGGCATGAGGTTACATGCGGCTAGCCAGGACACCCTGATCAATTCCCGTATATAGACACGTGGCTGTAGTTCATTCTAAACCCCCCACAGTGATTGAGAGAACAGGCAGCAACCGTACTAATGGCAAAGGGACAGGCAGCTAGGAAAAAAACCCACTCCACCCACTGAGAGACACAGATTCCCAAGGTCCTGGCAGATTCAGTGACAGAGACACAGACTCCCAAGGTCCTGGCAAATCCGATGGCAGAGGAGTTTTTGCTGATAATACCCCCTCCTCTTCAAGGACTCCTTGCCCCCGGGCCTGAATCCTCAGCACCCCCACCAGAACTGCACACCCCTAAACCACCCAGAGTAGACAAGAGAGAAGGCAGAGAGACTCCTCCCATAGCTGCCCACTTCCCAGGAGGAGCTCCAACCCCGCCTCTAGCAGCCCGTCTGCGACCCAAGGCAGGGGTGCAGATGCCTTTAAGAGAGCAGAGGTATACGGGAGTGGATGAGGATGGCCACATGGTGGAAAGGCATGTTTTCATATACCTGCCATTCACCTCAGCTGATCTTATCAACTGGAAAAATAACAACCTGTCTTATACCGAGAAGCCACAAGCTCTCATTGACCTATTGCAAACTATTATTCAGACTCATAACCCCACCTGGGCTGATTGCAATCAGCTGCTTATGTATCTTTTTAACACAGATGTATGGCGGAGAGTACCGCATGCTTCTTCTTAATGGTTGGAGGAGCATGTTCCTGCAGATTACCAGAACCTCCAAGAGTATGCCAGGGTCCAGTTACCAGGGATTGACCCCCAGTGGGATCCAAACACCCCAGAGGGCATGCAAAGGTTAATCTGGCACAGAGGGCTAACTGGAAGGACTGAAAAGGGAGCCCAGAAGGCTACAAACATCAATAAAGTCTCTGAGGTCATTCAAGGGAAAGAGGAAAGCCCGGCACAGTTCTATGAGAGGCTGTGTGAAGCTTATTGCTTGTATACTCCTTTTGATCCTGAGAGCCCTGAAAACCAACGTATGGTAAATGTGGCATTAGTCAGTCAATGTGCAAAAGGCATTAGGAGAAAATCGCAGAAACAGGCAGGATTTGCAGGCATGAATACATCACAGTTATTGGAAATAGCTAACCAGGTGTTTGTGAACAGAGACGTGGTAAGCGGTAGAGAGAGTCTTAGAGAAAACGAGCGTCAGGCTGGACAAAACACTGACTCGATAGCTGCCGCTATTAAAGGAGAGCCCGCAAAAGGGTGGGGAAAGGGGGGCTCCTGGAAAGCTACCCAGTCTAGTCACCCACACCTGCAGCGCGACCAGTGTGCTTACTGTAAGGAAGTGGGACACTGGAAGGACAAGGGCCCCCAGTTAGCAGGAAAACAGGGCGCTCTTAAGCACAAGGCTTCAGGTGAAAGTGAAGGAGCTCTGTTCAATCTAATGGAGGGGCTACTAGACTGAAGGAGGCCGGGCTCATTTGCCCCCAGGGAGCCCATGGTCCGGATAACAGTCCTGTAACCCCCTATCAAAGAAAACAACCAATATTGTTGGAGCCACTGGGGTGTCAGACAAACAGTCTTTCTGTTTGCCTCGAACCTGTTTGGTGGGAGGCAATGAGATTATTACGTCAGTTCTTATACACGTCGGACTGCCGGCTACCCCTCTTGGGGAGAGACTTCTAAGCAAACTAAGAGCTACTACTATCATTGTTACCCATAAGGGCTCCCTTCAGCTAAAACTGCCTCAGGCAGGGATTATCATGGCTCTCACAGTCCCTTGGGAGGAGGAGTGGAGACTCTTTCTAACTAAACCAGGGACTGAAGACCACAGGCCAGTGCAGGACTTGTGTTTGGTTAATCAAACTACAGTGACTTTGCACCCACTTGCACCCAACCTGTACATGCTGTTGGGATTGTCAGCAGAGGATAGTTAGTTCACTTGCTTGGACTTAAAGAATGCTTTCTTTAGCATTGGACTGGCCCCAGAGGATCAGGAACTGTTTGTGTTTCTGGATTCTCAATGGAAGAATCCAGAAACAAGTGTGACCACCCAGTACACCTGAATCTGGCTTCCCCAGGGGTTCAAGAACTCTCTCATCATCTTTGGGAAGGCACTAGCCCGTGACCTTCAGAAGTTTCTTGCTAAGGACTTAGGCTGCATGCTGCTCCAATATGCTGGTGACCTTTTATTGGGACACCCCACGGCAGGTGGGTGTGCTAAAGGAACAGAGGCCTTACTTTGGCACCTGGAGGACTGTGGGCATAAAGTATCTAAAAAGAAAGCCCAGGGCCAGGTGCAGTGGCTCACGCCTATAATCTCAGCACTTTGGGAGGCCGAGGCAGGTGGATCACGAGGTCAGGAGATCGAGACCATCCTGATCAACATGGTGAAACCCTGTCTCTACTAAAAATACAAAAATTAGCTGGGCATGGTGGCACAGCCTGTAGTCCCATCTACTCAGGAGGCTGAGGCAGGAGAATTGCTTGAACCCAGAAGGCGGAGGTTGCAGTGAGCCGAGATCGCGCCATTGCACTTCAGCTTGGGTAACAAGAGCGAAACTCCGTCTCAAAAAAAAAAAAAAAAAAAAGAAAGCCCAGATTTGTCAACAGCAAGTGTGATATCTGGGTTCATCATCCGGAAGGGAGAGTGCAGCCTAGGAGCAGAGAGGAAACAAGTCATTTGCAACCTGCCAGAACCTGAGACTAGAAGGCAGGTGAGAGAGTTCCTGGGAGCCGTAGGTTTCTGTAAATTGTGGATTCCAAACTTCGCAGTACTGGCCAAACCCCTATACAAAATGACAAAGCAGGGGAGGTGGGGAAGACAAGGAACCCTTTGAATGGGGATCCCAGCAGCAGCAGGCCTATCAAGAACTGAAAGCAAGACTTTTGTCATCCCCGGCTTTGGGGTTACCCAATTTAACAAAGCCTCTCATGCTGTATGTGTCAGAAAGAGAGGGAAAAAAATGGCAGTTGGAGTTCTAACACAAATAGTGGGACCTTGGCCCAGGCCTGTAGCTTATCTCTCCAAGCAGCTGAACAGAGTTTCTAGAGGATGGCCCCATGTTTGAGGGCCCTGGCAGCAACTGCTCTTCTAGTACAAGAGGCTAAGAAGCTAGCCCTGCAGCAAAATTTAAATATCAAAGCACCCCACACGGTAAGAGACTAACAAATACCAAAGGACATCATTGGTTAACAAATGTGAAGTTAACCAAATACCTGAGTCTGCTATGTGAAAATCCCTGCATCACCATTGAGGTCTGCAACACCTTAAAACCCGCCACTTTGCCCCCGGTGTCAGAAGGCCCACTTTTTTTTTTTTTAAACTTTTTTCTTTTTTTAAAGACGGGGTTTCAACACGTTGGTCAGGCTATTCTTGAACTCCCAACCTCAGGTGATCCGCCTGCCCTGGCCTCCAAAGTGCTTGGATTACAGGCGTGAGCCACCACGCCCGGCCAGAAGGGCCAGTTAAACACATCTGCGTTGAAGTATTGGACTCAGTTTATTCCAGCAGGCCCGATCTTCGGGATCAACTATGGACGGTAATAGACTGGGAGTTGCGTGTGGTTAGATGCAGTTTTGTTAATCTTCAAGGAGAAGGTTGTGCAGGTTATGCGGTAGTAACTCTGAACACTGTAATTGGGGTTGTGCCACTGCCTCAGGGTACTTTGGCTCAGAAGGCTGAACTTGTTGCTCTGACCTGGGCCCTGGAACTGAGTGAAGATAAGACTGTGAACTTTTATACTAATTTCTGGTATGCCTTTCTAACTCTTCAAGTACGTGGAGTGCTGTACAAAGAAAAAGGACTGTTAAATTCAGGAAGAAAAGGACTTTCTCCAAGCAGAAGGTGTAGTGGATAGAGAGCTTAGGGAAAATGTGTCAGGAAACAGAATAACAGTGGGTGCAGGCACTTCTCTTGGTGTTATTCAACATTAGATGTACTCCTGATATCCCCCCATAAAGTCTTATCATATGATAGGCCCCCTCCCATACGCGGGCACTCCCGGGAACTCCTCAGGAGTGGGGAAATACTGAGCTAGGATGACAGCTGCAAGCTCTAGGAAAAATCACTCAGGATATTTCAACCTAGGTAAATGAAAGATGCCCTGTAAGCTTATTCTCCCCCATTCCCCCTTTCTCACCAGGTAATCACGTGTGGATAAAGGACTGAAATGCAGTCCCTCTGAAGCCACGATGGAAAGGACCCCAGACTGTGATCCTAACCACTTCCACAGCCTTAAAGGTGAGGGAGTCACAGCCTGGATCCACCACAGCCGCGTCAAGCTGGCAGCAGCTGAAGCTTGGGAAGCCAGACCAGACCCAGACAACGACTACAGAATCACCTTGAAAAGGACAACAAGCCCTGCTCCAGCTACATCCCAGAAGCTGGCTGATCTGCGCATGGCCAAAGCATGAGGAAATTCATCGTGGGACTTATTCTTCTTAATATTTGGACTTTTACAGTAGGAACATTAACTGATTTCGGAGAATGCTGTCAGTGTGTGCATCAGGTTACTGAGGTAGGACGGAAAGTTACTGCCATTCCTTTGTTCTACAGTTATTATGAATGTACAGGGACACAGAAGGGAACCTGTTTATATAATGTTACTCAGTATAAGGTGTGTAATCCAGGGGATGGACAGCCTGATGTCTGCTACAATCCATCAGAACCCCCTACGCATATGACTTTTGAAATTAAACGCCTAACAGGGCAATGGAACAGCCCTACTAAGTTAATAGCAAAAACAGAGGAGAGTGGAAGCCCAGAACAAGTCACCCTAAGCTTTGATGCCTGTGCAGCCATCAATGCCTAGCATTTCAGTTGTGGGGGCTGTGGTTCCCTCGGATGGGAACAAAGTTTGCAAAAGAGCATAAGTACATCTGCCAGAAAACCTACTGGTGCAGTAAATGCATTTTTGGTCATGCGTCATCTGGGCCACTTGGAAAAATAATACAAATAATCCCATTTGCCTTGTAAAAGGGGCGGACACCATTCCAGGGAGTAATGTCCCCTGCGGCTCAGGACATTGTAACCCAGTATAATTAATAATCACAAACCCCCAAGACCCCAAATGGGAAAAAGGGGAGAGTGTACTGCTAGTACACCAAAGTGTTTGGATTACAGGTGTAAACCACCACGCCTGGCCCCCAAAGGACTATTTTGACTGTGGCTCACAAACCAATCTGTCAGCCATAGTCAACCCACAACATGCTTTACTCTCTCACGTCTCTCCTTCCCTTATAACTCTGGCTCATGTTGATTGTTTTCAAGCCTGTATAAACCAAAAACAACAACAAAAAAATGTTTTTGGTACTACTGAGATGAAATGAATGTATTCAAAAACAAAATTCTAAGGCCCCCAGTCATCTGAATGGACCCCTCCTCTCAGCCAAGGGAATTCCGAAGTTAACCTGAAAAGCTTAGTTCAGACCATGATTAAAGCAGGGATCAGATACGTCTCATTATATCTCTCCTTCCTTTTGGAATTCAGGAAAAACCAACCAGCATTAATGTCAAAACAGACCTTAAGCCTGATAAGAAACATTTACAACCCATTCTCTTTGAAGCCTGCTGCTTGGAGGCTTCATCTGCATGACACAGCTTTGGTCTCCACAACCCCTTATCATAACCCAGTCGTTCCTTTCTATTGATAATAACTCTTTCAATCAATTACCAATCAGAAAAATTTTAAATCTGCCTATGATCTGGAAGCCCCTACCCCTTCAAGTTGTCCCACCCTACCAGATCAAACCAATGTAAATCTTACATGTATTGCTTGATCTATTGTGTCTCCTTAATGTATAAAAGCCAGCCGTACCCTGGCTACCTTGGGCACATGTCATCAGGACCTCCCTCCAGAGGCTGTGTCATGGGCGCATCCTTAACCTTAGCAAAATAAACATTCTGAATTGATTGAGGCCTGTGTTCAGATACATCTGGGTTTACAGACCGCTTGAAGGAACATCACTATGATCCTTGGTGCTGATGTCTCTTAAGAGACAGCTGGGCTGGGTGTGGTGGCTCATACCTGTAATCCTAGCACTTTGGGAGGCAGAGGCAGTTGGATCACGAGGTCAGGAGATCAGATCATCCTGGCCAACCTGGTGAAACCTTGTCTCTACTAAAAATACAAAATTAGCTGGGCGTGGTGGTATGCGCCTGTAATCCTAGCTACTTGGGAGGCTGAGGCTGGAGAATTGCTTGAACCCAGGAGGCAGAGGTTTCAGTGAGCCGAGATTGCACCACTGCACTCTAGCCTGGTGACAGAGCGAGATTGTTCATGGGTGCTGTCTGCTGGTCACTCCAAAGCTGCAGCCTCCTAAGGTGCCAGAGCTGGGCTGGGTTCTATGAAAAGGAGAGGCTGCCTCCGGCTGCACCCCTACACACCCCATATACACATTGTTCCCTGAACTCTAGAGCACTGTTTGTATCCAGGTTTTAATTTTAAGAATTAACAAATAAAAATCATATATATTTGTCATATAAAACATGTTGTTTTGAAATACATATATACATTGAGGAATGACTGGATTGAACTTCACATACATATCTTTTTATTTTTATTTTTTTTAAATGGAGTTTCGCTGTTGTTGCCCAGGTTGGAGTGTAATGGTGTGATCCCAGCTTACTACAACCTCTGCCTTCCGGGTTCAGGTGATTCTCCTGCCTCAGTCTCCTGAGTAGCTGGGATTACAGGCATGTACCACCACGCTCAGCTAATTTTGTATTTTTAGTAGGGGTGGGGTTTCACCATGTTGGCCAGTCTGATCTTGAACTCCTGACCTCAGGTGATCCACCTCAAGCTCCCAGAGTACTGAGATTACAGGTGTGAGCCACCGTGCCCAGCCTACCTATCTTTTTTGGTGTGGTGAGGACACTTCAAATCTACTCTCTTGGCAATTTTCAAGAACATGATACATTGTTACTAACTATAGTTACTATGTTGTACAACAGATCTCTTAAAATTATTCCTCTTATCAAACACATTTTGTATCCTTTGGCCAACATCTCCCCAAACCACTCTCGGGTAACTCTAGCCCTTAGTAACCACCATTCTACTCTTCTCAGTCAATGAGTTCAACTTTTTTAGATTCTACATATAAGTGAGATCGTGCAGTATTTGTCTTTCTGTGCCTCACTTATTTCACTTAACATGTCCTCTGAGTTCATCCACGTTGTCCCAAATAACAAGATTTCCTTCTTTTTATTTTTTATTCTATTTTATCTTATTTTTAAACCAAATACCCAGATTTTAAGGAGAAGGATTTCCTTCTTTTTAAAGGCTGAGTAGTATTCCATTGTATATGTATACCGCATTTTTAAAAATTATTTTTTGTTACATGTCTATTAACTAATACCTATATATACCACATGTATCCATTTATCTGTTGATGAAAACTTAGGTTGATTCCATAACTTGAGTATTTTAAATAGTGCTGCAGTAAACATGAGAGTGTAGATATCTATTCAACATAAGATTTCATTTCCTTTGGATATATACCCAATAGTGGGATTGCTGGAACTGTCTTCAGGGTTTTAAAAAGTCTTTTGAAAAACAAGCCTTTCAGCTTCCCACCTTTATGAATTAATAGCTTTTCAGACATTCAAAAGGAAAAGAGTATGCACCTCTACAAGAAGTAGTCAACAGTTGTTAAAAAGCTTAGTCTAGCCTGGTGCGATAGCTCACGCCTGTAATCCTAGCACTTTGGGAGGCTGAGGCAGGCGGATCACAAGGTCAGGAGATCGAGACCATCCTGGCTAATATAGTGAAACCCCATCTCTACTGAAAAAAAAAAGATTAGCCAGGCGTGGTGGCACGCGCCTGTAGGCCCAGCTACTCGGGAGGCTGAGGCAGGAGAATCGCTTGAACTCAGGAGGCAGAGGTTGCAGTGAGCTGAGATAGAGCCATTGCACTCTAGCCTGGGTGACAAAGTGAGACTCCATCTCAAAAAAAAAAAAAGAAAAAAGAAAAGCTTAAAGTCCCAAGGCAGTATTTTTCAACCTTGAAGAGGATAGACCTGGATTAGTTAGCATAAGATGGGTTATGCTGTGTCAATGGACAAGCCATGAGATTGTAGCATTTTAACACATTGAAGTTAGTCCATGGTAGGTTGGTGTCTCTTAGGCATCTTCTTTGCAAACAATGCCCCAGGTATTTGAGCTAATTTCACTAGGGGATTCCATTTTCTTAACATATTGCCCCTGTCATCATCACAGCAGGGGAGGAAAGAAGAGGGGACTTGCACCTGTTCACCTGTACTTTGGCTCAAAAGTCATGGGGTCCTTCTAATTGCAAGAGAGGCTGGAAAGTGCAGGGGGTACATGATTACTTGGTTAACTTTAAGCATCTTTGTCACAGACCACCACTTAAAAAGGAAATAATTCTCATTGACACCTAAGAATTCAGCTATTAACTTAAAATGAGAAATGCTGACTGAGAAAACCTGAGCTTTATTGATGAAAATATCTTTATCACTGCAAAATGTTAATTATAAATGTAAAAGATAAGTTTTATCAGCAGATTTTAGGGAAGAAACAAGAGGCCGGGCACAGTGGCTCATGCCTGTAATCCTGGCACTTTGTAAGGCTGAGGCAGGTGGATCACTTGAGGTCAGGTGTTCCAGACTAGCCTGGTCAACATGGTGAAACCCCATCTCCACTAAAAATACAAAAATCGGCTGGGCATAGTGGCAAGTGCCTGTAGTCTCAGCTACTTGGGAGGCTGAGGTAGGAGAATCACTTAAAACTGTAAGGTGGAAGTTGCAGTGAGCCAAGATCGCTTCACTGCACTCCAGCCTGGGTGACAGAGTGAGACTCTGTCTCAGAAAACATAAAAATAAACAAGAAACAAGAAACATTATTATTAGACAGTGAGCCCTAGCTCTGCTACTTACTAATGACATGGATTAGAAAAAACATTTAACATCTCATCTACCTCAATTTCTCTGATCTCTCTCTCTCTCTCTCTCTCTCTCTCTTTCTTAGATGGAGTCTTGCTCTGTCACCCAGGCTGGAGTGCAGTGGTGTAATCTTGGCTCATTGCAACCTCTGCCACCTGGGTTCAAGCGATTTTCCTGCCTCAGCCTCCTGAGTAGCTGGGATTACAGGAGAACCTGGCCAATTTTTAGAGTTTTAGTAGAGTGGGGTTTCACCATCTTGGCCAGGCTGGTCTTGAACTCCTGACCTCATGATCCACCTGCTTCAGCCTCCCAAAGTGCTGGGATTATAGGCGTGAGCCACCGTGCCCAGCCGTATTTATTTTTTATTAAGGTATATTTAGATACACAATAAAATGCACAGCTTTTAGATACACAGTTTTATATCTTTTGAGGCGTTTATACACCAGGTAACTACCATCCTAATCAACACCTAATTAACACATGAAACATTTCCGTCACCCTGATAAAATACTTTTTTACCACTAACTATTTAATTTTTTCACATGGGTAGCCACGAATCTTTTTGTCATGACAGATTAGTTTTTCCTGCTCCAGGAATTCATGTAATGAAATTACATAGTATGTAGCCTTTTGTGTCTTTTTTCTTTTGTGCTGCATAATGTTTTTGACATCCATCTATGTTGTACATACATGTATGTGTGTGTGTGTATCTCCAGTTTGTTCCTTATTGCTGAAAAGTGTTCTCTTGTAGGAAATCATTACACACATTACAATATGTGACCTTTTGTGTCTAGTATCTCTCCCTACTTTGTAGAGGTGAACAGTCAAAATAATTAGAATGGAAGCATGGAGAATAAACTCAGGATTCCAAAAATGGAATAGAAGAAGATGCAGTATATTCTAGGATCTTGGCAGCAGCCAAAATGAACTATTTTGTGGACAATAAAGTCATCTGTAGGGACCTTAACACTGGGGTATAAGCTGATTCACAACCTGGGTGCCCAGTGATCTGTATAAACTAGAGCTACAGAATAGGCATCATTAGGAGATTTGGCTGGTGTATCTCTGTTTCCCTGGGAAGGATTGGTCTTGACTCCATTCTCTGGTAATTGCTATTGTTGAGCTTCTTGTGTTTGCTGAATATGCTTGCATTTTGCTTTCTTGAGCTTTGCTCTGTGGTTCTTAAGCCAAACCTATACTGTTGGATACATGTCCATTTTTGAGGCCATTTCTCTCTGAAGGCTGGGCGTTGAGTATGGGTTCTTATTGACAAGTTGTTCAAATCTTCCAGTTGTTTCTCAGTGAATGTTGTGTGTTTCCTTTGTGATGGAATCTGGTGCTAGTCATAGGAAAAGGTTGTTCATTTCCTCCTTGGTTCTTTGGCCCTTTGTCTGTTGTCATTTAAACATGAGATTGCTTGTGCCTCAATTCTTGGATTTTATTTTATTTTTATTTTTTTAGGAAGGTCCTCTAAGTCTGACATCTTCTAATCTAGATATGCTCCTGTGTTCACGTCCAGGGATGAGCTGCCTCAATTTCCTTATTGCCGCATAGCGAGAAGGAATGGAGGTTGAATAACAGTATGATTTCAACTACATTAAAATAAAAATAAAATGTTTATGTAGAAAAAGATGGAAATTCTTCTCTTTGTGTAGTTTGCAAGAAGAAAAAAGAAGAAAAAGAAAAAGATGGAAATTCACCAACACTGAGCCTAGGCCTGTCATATGTTTGCCTGAGAGAAGAAAGGAGTGAATAACTGAAAGTACTAAAATATCAATAGTAGTTGACTTTGGATGGTGCAACTATAGGAATTTCTTTTCCTCTACCACCTTTTTAAACTTCCTTATGTTTTTCAAACTTTTTAGAATGAGCCTATCTTACTTTGATAAGGGAGAAAAAACCTTGTCTGAAATATTATGAGAAAGAGGCAATAGATAAAATTATTTTGTGAGACAGATCTATTGTGCTATTGTGACTACAGTTAATCATGTATACTTGAAATTGCTAAGAGAGTAGGTCTTAAATGTTCTCACAACAAAAGTAATGACTGCTGCCAGGACTGCAAGGTGAAAAAAATTAAAAATGATAATTAGGCTGGGTGTGGTGGCTCACGCCTGTAATCTCAGCACTTTGGGAGGCCAAGGCGGGCAGATCACATGAGGTCAGGAGTTTGAGACCAGCCTGGCCAACATGGTGAAACCCTGTCTCTACTAAAAAAATACAAAAATTAGCCGGGCATTGTGGCACACACCTGTAATCCCAGCTACTCAGGAGGCTGAGGCAGGAGAATTGCTTGAACCCAGGAGACGGAGGTTGCAGTGAACTGAGATTGCACCACTGCACTCCATCTTGGGCAACACAGCAAGACTCTGTCAAAAAATAAATAAATAAATAAATAGAAGATAATTAGCTTGATGTAACATTTCACAATGTATATCTATATCAAAATATCACATTGTAAACTATAGATTCAATTTTTGTCAACTGTAGTTTTTTAAATTTATTTTTAATTTTAATTTATTTATTTATTTTTATTTTTTTTAGAGACAGGGTTTCACTGTGCTAGCCAGGATGGTCTGGATCTCCTGTCCTTGTGATCCACCCACCTCAGCCTCCCAAAGTGCTGGGATTACAGGCGTGAGCCACTGCGCCTGGCTATAGCTTTAAAACTATTTTAGAAAAAGAAAATAAGCATGTTTTCACAAATATAAGCATATATTGAAAACTAAATATATTCAGCTTTTACACAATTCACTTCAACATATTTTTTTTAAAATACTAAAATCATGCAAACTATGAATTTGGGACATCAAAAACACCTACCAGAAAGAATTCCATGGGAAACTCGATGGGATACCGATTGAAAGAAATTCTGATACATTTGTTGATTCGCAGAGCAACAACAACAGTTAGAAACAGTAGAATGCTGGTGGAATTAGCTTTTGGGAGAGCTATACAGTAATTAATTATGTTCTGAAAGACAATAAAATTACAGAGGCTTAGAAAGCGATATAATAATTGGCTAAGTTTAGAAATTGGCACTGTGGATTAACTCAGAAAGAAGTCCCTAAGCAGAGTTTCTGGGCGCAAAGGTCTTGATGGATATTACTAGAACAGTGAGGGCAAGCATGATGGGTGTGGGCATTTTTGTTAAAAGAGGGACAGTAATATTCAATAAGGATAAGGAGAGAATACACTCTGTTTTAGTATAATGGACAGGACCTAGACGTTCCATTTACAAGCCAATAGTTATTAGTTTTCTCAAATAATATTCTGTAGCTTAGCTCCTATCCTATTCTTGCATTGAGAAACTACTTAGTATTTTATATCCTTTAGATGTTTTAGGATACATGTTTGTTACAAGGTAGGCAATGAGAAGAATTGTAACAGATACAATATCTTAAAGGCCAAATTTTAATGTATATAGTGATAGTTTAAAAGGCTGGAATGGCCGGGCACAGTGGCTCACACCTGTAATCTCAGCACTTTGGGAAGCCGAGGCGGGTGGATCACCTGAGGTCGGGAGTTCGAGACCAGCCTGACAAACATGGAGAAACCCTGTCTCTACTAAAAATACAAAATTAGCCAGGTGTGGTGGCACATCCCTGTAATCCCAGCTACTTCAGAGGCTGAGGCAGGAGAATCTCTTGAACCCGGGAGGCAGAGGTTGTGGTGACCCGAGATCGTGCACTCCAGCCTGGGCAACAAGAGCAAAACTCCATCTCAAAAACAAAACAAAATAAAACAAAAAAGGCTAGAATGGTTTGTCAACTGAAAGCGTGGTCTAACTGGCAATTAATCGAGACCCTAATTCTCCAATGAAGGAAAATATTTCTAGTATCCTCTTGACTGAGCTGCCTATTGGCTGTGTCTCCTTTTGGAATGGGCAAGAGTCTCTCTACTGAGGTCCACCTCTCATTGGAGGTAAGAGTGGCATTTGTAACTCTGGGTAAGAGTTGAAATTACTCACGTAGAAGAAGGAGATGGGACCAGCATGGAAAGTAATCATAATCCCGAAGATGCAAGTCAGCTGGGACACCATGATATGCAGTGCCACAGCAGCCAGGTAAGCACTGATTGCAGACTCCGGAAGGTAAGTGGTGATGAAGCCCAAACCCAATGCCCCCATTATTAGCTGCAGAGAAGAGAAAACCAGAGTGGGGCAGAATGTCTTCAATCCAGCAGTAGCACCAATGATGCTCTCCAGGAATATAAGGGTTTCCAGTAGAAAAGTTAAGATAGGCTCCTTTGGTAACTCTTTCCCTAATGAACAACAGTTGATAATGTGGGTCCTTCTGCATTGATCAGAGGCTCCCGACAACTGCTAGCCCACTTCTTTGTGAGCACTTAAGTTCTTGCCCTAGAATCTACTGCCCTCTACGTTAACCTGGGGAAAACAGGGACAAGGTGATCAGAACAAGTCTTTGCCAATTTATTTATTTATGAAACAGGGTCTTGTTCTGTTGCCCAGGCTAGAGTGCAATACAATCAGAGCTCACTGTAACCTCAAACTCCTAGGCACAAAGGATGCTCTGCCTCAGCTTCCCAAGTAGCTGGGACTACAGGCACACACACTGGGCTAATTTTTTTTTTTTGAGATGGAGTCTTACTCTGTCGCCCAGGCTAGAGTGCAGCGGTGTGATCTCAGCTCACCGCAGCCTCCATCTTGCAGATTCAAGCAATTGTCCTGCCTCAGCCTCCGGGTAGCTGGGATTATAGGTGCGTACCACTATGCCCAGCTAATTTTTGTATTTTTAGTAGAGATGGGGTCTCACCATGTTGGCCAGGCTGGCCTTGAACTCCTGACCTCAAATGATCCACCTGCCTTGGCCTCCCCAGTTTTTTTTTTTTTTTTTAATAGAGACAGTGGTCTTGCTATGTTACCTAGGCTGGTCTCAAACTCGTGACCTCAAGTGATCCTCCTGTTTTGGCCTCCCAAAACCCTGGGATTGCAGGCATGAATGCACTGTGCCTGGCCTGCCTTTGCCTTTTTAAAGTCTCTTTCATTAGAAGCTTTGATAGCCCTTTTCAGGAGATGTTAACATTCCCCTGAGGAATGCAGCTTTTCACAAAGGAGAAGAGAATTCCAAAACAGTGGGATCAAGCTCAAACTTCTTAGCCTTTGACTCTTACCTTTACTGAGAATTATTAAATTAAATTATTGTTTTCAATTATGCATATCCTGAAGAAAATTAAAAAGGTACTTTGCATGTCAACATGAATATATAAGATATGTTACATAGTATATAATAACATTTTATAAACACAGGATCTAAAAGGATAGACCTTAAACAATGAACAGAAATTACCTTTGGGGAATGGGGTTAGAGGTTGGGGACAAACAACATTTGATAATTTATACACTTTTTTTACTGTTTGAGATGTTCATCTTTTATAACAAAAACCACAGTGCCGGGTGAGGTGGCTCATGCCTGTAATCCCAGAACTTTGGGAGGCCAAGGTGGGCGGATCACCTGAGGTCAGGGGTTCGAGACCAGCCGGACCAACATGGAGAAACCCTATCTTTAAAAAACAAAAAACAAAAAACAAAACAAAACAAAAAACCACAGTTAGGCTGGGTGTGGTGGCTCATGCCTGTAAATCTCAGCACTTTGGGAGGCTCAAGTGTGAGGGTTGCTTGAGCTCAGGAAATTGAGAGGACCCTGGGCAACATGGCAACACCTTGTCTCTACAACAAGAAAAATAAAAAACAAAAAGAGGGTAGGTTAAGAAAACTGGCACGGCCCAATGAAGACTTTTCAGTAAGCAGGGTGGAAAGAAGAGCAAAACAGAAGTCTTAAAGCCTGCGATTGTCACTTCACTCTCCACTGCACTAAAAGCTCTGAGAAAACAAACAAATTTGGAACAATAAATCATTTTGCTTTAAAAGGTTTTTGTTTTAAAGCTTTCAATCAGCCAGGCACTATGCCTCCCTTAGTCTCCTGTCATTGCTGCCCATTGTGCTCTTTCACTCTAGTCAGGCCAATCTGCTTCCTATATTTTGCGTGATTGGCTGATTCTTACTTCTGTGCGTATGCATGAGCCCCCTTTTTTCCCATCTCTGCCAATCCATGTGCATTACCTGTTTTGCTTGTGTGTTTGTTTTTGTTTTCGTTTCTGTCTGTTTTGAGATGGAGTCTAGCTCTGTCACACAGGCTGGAGTGCAGTGGTACAATCTGGGTTCACTGCAAACTCCGCCTCCCTGGTTCAGGTGATTCTCCCACCTTAGCTTCCTGAGTAGCTGGGATTATAAGTGCCCACCACCATGCCTGGCTAATTTTTGTATTTTTAAGTAGAAACAGGGTTTCACCATGTTGGCCAGGCTGGTCTTGAACTCCTGACCTCAAAGTGATCTACACACCTTGGCATCTCAAAGTGCTGGGATTACAGGTGTGAGCCACTGTGCCTGCCCTGCATCATCTCTTTCAAGAGCCCAGTAAAATTCCTCTTACTTAAGGAGTGTGATGAAAAAAGCATGGTTCCTGGGGTTGGAAAATGTGGCTTCAGTTCTGGCCTGGCCACTCACTGGTTGTGTGAGTGTGGGCAAGTTAACTCTCTGAATCTCAGTTTCCTCATCTATGAAATGTGAATAATACTCAATGTAAAGTGTTTTGAATAGATTAAATGTTATCACATGTGTAAGATACCTAGTTCAGATCTGAAAATAGTGACAAATATATATCACTCATATTTGCAAATATATGTTCCTCATCTTCACACTATCCCTGCCTTCCACTTTGTAAATGGCAAATATCTGCAATTACCATAGAACTCTTTCTTGCCCACTGTGATGTGGCATCACATTCCGTGTTAACATAATATTCTAGGCAGCCACTGTCAATCAGGCAGGGTTGGCCTGTGTGATGAAGCCCACCTGCCATTCTTTTTTGTTTTGGTTTTGGTTTTTGTTTTGAGACAGTCTCCCTCTGTTGCCCAGGCTGGATTATAGTGGCATGATCTCGGCTCACTGCAACCTCTGCCTCCCAGGTTCAAGTGATTCTCTTGCCTCAGCCTCCTGAGTAGCTGGGACTACAGGTGCATGCCACCATGCCTGGCTAATTTTTTTTTTTTGTATTTTTACTAGAGATGGGGTTTCACTGTGTTAGCCAGGATGGTCTTGATCTCCTGACCTCGTGATCCGCCAGCCTCAGCCTTCCAAAGTGCTGGGATTACAGGCATTAGCCACTTTGTCCGGCTTTATCTGCCATTCTTATAGGAAGCC